>PVKY010001516.1:19599-31478 GCA_004027775.1 Bradypus variegatus | reverse complement strand
GAGCTGGGTGTCATCTCAGAGCATCCCTTCGGCACCCCGAGTGCCAAGTCTCTGTCGCGGTCAAGGCCCGGCCTGGTGCCCTCTCGACTCTGCATCGGGGCTCCAGTTTGCTGATGGCACCCTTCCTGTGCGTGGTGGGGTTTTGAATGTGCAGCAACGGCAGCAGGAAAGCCTGGCGCAGATCACAGGGACATTCGCCACAGCAGGTGTCAGTGCTTCCGGACTGTGTGAGCCGATGATGGAGGGTGGAGACAAACATGGCTATCCTGCTCCCTCCTTATACAAATACCCTATTTGGCAGGTAATTATATTATTAATAAAAAGGACTGAGCTTCTTTTCTAAAAACGCTAACAGCATGTATTTAACACAGTCCCTATTTTCAGCACTTCTATCTCCTATTTTTGTGCTGCACAATAGTCTAATTATTTGCTGTTGGCCAACAAATCATTTCAAAGTATGCATCTGTTTTAAGATACACAAGAAACAACAGATTCCTTGGTGCTTTTAAGTACAAATGATGCAGAACACAAGTGTTTGGAAAGGTTTAATTTATTACGGTCCTGACAGATGATCTTCAGAAATTTGGGGGCAAGTAAGAATCCCCAAACTACTTAATTCATATGTAAAACCACGAAAGGAAACCAACCGGGGAATTTATTTCACTTTAAGTATTTAAAATTTGTTCTTCAGTATATCTTCTTCTCCACTTCCCACGGAATTGACTAAATCACAGAATGGTTTCTAAAAATAAGGAAGTATCAAATTTAGTAGTTTAAATAGAATTTCATCTTTTTTTAAATTCAGGATTTTAATCCTATGTTTTGTGCAGTAAGATGCTTTCTCCCTGCACAATCCTTTATCCTCTCTAGCTAATAATTTTCCTAAGGTTTAATGTGGCTTGATCTTTCTTTTAATATTTTGTTGGCCCTTATTCTAAAGAATAATCTGTGCTTTCCCTGCAAAGGGGGGAATGAGTGTGTTCTCTCTTAGGTGTGGTTGGGTTGAATAACTCGGAGCAGCTTGGACCTGCTGTCTGCAGCCATCAAGAACTGGGCACACACATTTGAATTCTAGCTTCGACCACTGCCTTCATCTCGAAACACATTTGTAAGGTGATTCACACTGCTCAAAGTAACTGAAATGGTGAATGTTTTGACCATTTTGATGTAGAAATCTAGGAAAGCACTCATGAAAATCCAGGGCAGAGGGTGGAAATCCCTGGCAGGCTTGGAGTGGGGTAATAAAGATGCAGAAAGCCATAAAAGCAGGTGATTTAGAGGAATGCAAGCATTGCACACAGCTGGTATTTTAAAATCTGACGTTATCTTCAGCATTTATTTTAAATCTCAATGCTTAATTTGGTTTAAGAAGGTCAAAGAACATGCTCTTTTTTCACCTCGCACGTAGAGAATTAGGATGATCCCGAGAAAGAAAGAAAGAAAAAATCATCACTGGTTGACTTTTAAACGGAGAGAAAGTTACCTGAACCATCCACAAAGGAACTAGCAACGCTGAGTGGGAACGTGTGGAGAGCAGGGGCGGGACGCTCCATTCCCTGGCAGAGCTGGGTCTGGGGGTCCAGAACCTGTGCCCCCCGGTGGCCTCTGCGAGCGAGGGCTGTCCCAGCCCTTCTGAATTAAACACTGTAGTATCTGTAAAGTGAGGTGCACATTTTTACCACTTGTCAAAACAATCCTGAAATCCCATTTTCCTTTAATAAAGTATAGTTTCATCCTCCAGATGTATGCTTGAATAAGATGTCATACTCTGTTTCTGTTCAGGATTGCACCCTGCTGATGTTCTTAGGCAGCAAGAAAATTACCTTATTGAAGCATATTGCGGGTGGTGACGGCAGTGCCAAATTTTGCATTGGTATTACACACATGACATATTCAGAGACCTTTGAGTAAGACTATGAATATCAAGTGATTGGAAAGATTATACAGGCTCTGTTTTTTGTTTTTTTTCCTTGGGGTATAAAAGGTTGTGGTTCTGGATGAGTGTTTTTCAGATCAATATAATTATGTCATAAAAACATGGAACAAAATAGTTTACTCTGCTGCCTTTTACACTTGCCTGCTCCACACTGCTCTGCGATCTGTGTGGATTTGCCTCTTTTCAGTTGACAGCAGTTGTGTTGTGTTTTTGTAATTTTGGATTCCCCACACATATATGGGCATTCTTGATTTAAGATACAGACAAGATGTCTGTGTAAACTGCATTTAGCATGTCATGGAGAAAGGGGGAGTTCTCATTCACTGCATCCAATGCTCAGACAAGGTATGGAGACGCCACCCCCATGGAACACACAATCACAAACACACACTCACATACACACACACACACACTAACGTGTATATGGACACTTACATACAGTTACACATATGCACACTCAGACACATTCACAGTTATACACACTCACATATACTCACATGCATACACTCTCACACACACATTTCCATACACACATATGGACACACATATATTCATAAACACTCACCTAAACACACATATTCTCACACATATACACTCACACACACAAAAGAAATATGGAGGAGTGTGGCTTGCTTGGGTGTGAATTCTGGAATTGCTGGGGGCACTGGCGTTCAAAAACTGTAGGCAAAAGGCTCATGGTGGTGGAGCCAGAGGTTGGCATTCTGGCGCTGCAGCCTCCACGAGATGAGCTCAGCTGGGTCTGCACTGACAGGGGACTCCTGAGTCATAGCGCTTTGCCAAACAGCCCACGACAGTGCCTCCCACAGCCCCACGTGGTGGACATGAGGAAGCAGGTCGACCTGTAACCCTTGTGGGCTTGGTGAGGGAAAGCCAGGGAGCCTCCGGGTGGGTGGACAAAGGGCCGGCAGGAGGAGGGCACATTCGAACGTGATCAATAAGAAGAGTTAGTTTAAATCTACACTGATCTGTGCCTCTGGTCACTGTCGTGTAGCAATAGTCTCATGTTAAAATACGGGTGTTTGATTTCCAAAGTGTCTCCGTTTCCCAGTTCATGTCTGAGGGTTTGCATATCACATCAGTATGAAAACACTGCTTGGGCAAAGACCTCTGCTTTTGGTGCAGAAAACAGTGGAGAGACTCACCTCCTTTGAGATGCAATGACTTTTATTTAAAAAAAACACAAGCAAAAGCCATCCGACAAAAATTGCCACTTGCTTTACCCAGCTAGGTAGCATTATTTATAGGAGGAAATGAAATATGTAGGAAAAAACTGCTTACCAAAAGCATGGCATGTGTTTTAGACCCTGCTGCCGTGGCGTCTTCCCCATGCAGGGGCCGCTACTATTAATTTGCTCAGAAGGAGGCAAGAGGTGGGAAACCTCCCAGAGCTAAGCTCTGGTAGCTTTGAAGAGGTGACGGAAACCTCACTTTTTCCTCTATCTGAAGGAGATTTCACTTTCCGTCTTTCTCTTTTTCCACTACATCTCTCTGTCTTTCATTCACCCATTTCCACCTCATGTGTCTCTCTCGAGCTCTCTTTTCATTATTTTTTGTCAGCTGGACTTTCGTCTGCTGCTGCCCCTTCAACACCATTGAAGAAAGTTGGGGGCAGCAGGTGGCCACGGGCTGTGAAAGTGCCAGACACCGACTCAGATTCAGAGTAACTGACATATGCAGCAGACCACTGACATCCCTCGGTTTTATGTTTCTCCTTTGCGAACCTGAAAACAGCGCCTTCCGCTCAGACAGCTCTTCACGCTGCATGAGAATCATCTTTCTCAGGAGTCCTATGTGATGGTTGCTTTATTCTTTTTTCCAATACTTCTGTACATCGGTTGTTTGAGGATAAACAGAAAAGGCCTGAGACACATGATTGTCCCATAGAAGTGAAGACATCAGGATGTACGTGAAGTTCAACCATTAGTACAAACTGTTCGGGAAAAAAATCCCTCTCACCGTAAGGTTTTACGTACAGCGCATGGCCCATCATCGCAAAACTGAGGTTCCGCGTTGCCACAAATGCTGAGCCCCCTCCCTGCCGGAAACGGACCCGGTCTTTGCTCCCTGGTAAATGTGTACATCACTCAGCATCGCCCGCTGGGTGTCCCTTGTTCCATTCTCTACACTTTATATACACGGAAGTCCATCCACTGAACAAATGAGGTTTAGCAACCTCCTCTGCTATCAGATCATTTCACGGCAACTTTGCCATGGTGTCTGCAAAGGTAAGTCATCCCAGCGTGTCCGTGCCCTCGCGACGCCGTCTCTGCCGAAGGTGACATAAGAACAGGTCCCGCGGTGAGCAGAGGGTAGCTGGCTGCGCGCGCGAGCGGTGCCGATCGCGGGGGTGGGGGGCGCCCAGTGCATCCGCGCAAACCCGTCACCCCTGCACTGCGCTTGGTGGGCTCCTTCTCCTCTGCGCTTCTGGCCATCTGTGGTCCACACCCTGTGTTTATTGTTACGTAACTGAATGTCCCAGCGCGGAGTTTGCTCACTTCCAAACCCTCAGACCCACCAAGCTCGCTCAGGCCATGGTCACCTCTAAAATACGGCCCTCATGTCCAACAACCACCCCTGCCTCCTGTCTTCCCTGCGGGCGAGAGAGGAGGGGCTCACACCGCGGTGTGAGAGCAGCCCTGAGCTTTCTTCCGACTCTCACTGCGATCCGACCACCAGGCACTGAAAACACCCCCCACCCCAGTCCCCACAGACGCGCACACACGTGCGTCCGGGCTCTGGGGCGCGCTGTCCAGCGCACGAGGCCTCGAGGGTCGGCGTCTCTTCCCGGGGGTGGGGGGTGCCCAGTTGCCACAGTGCTGCCAGACAAGGTGCGCCAGCTCAGGTGGAGGTGCTCTCGGAGTGTGTGCTGGGAGGACCCGAGGAGCCCTGGAGGGCTGGGGGTGGGGAGGGGGGCGCTGGGATAATCACCGTCTCATTAGAGCTCGGAGAGATCAGCCGCCTTAGGGGGTAAATGTCACGTACAGAGGAGGGAGTCTGAGCAGGGAGAGGAAGGGTACAGCAGCTATTCCCTGGAAAAGTGGTTTTCTGGAGCCGTGGCCAGCCCTCCAGAACACACGCATTCTCTTAGGAACAGGAAGGGAAGTTCAAACACCCGCCTGCACAGTGGGGGGCGGGTCCCCTGAGCCGCAGCATGAAATTTTACTGCGAAATATCCTTTTTTTTTCTTATTTGAAAAGACAAATTATTAGCATTTTTAAACAATTTCAATATGTTTAATGGCTGAAAGTTAAGCTCAAACTGTTCCACTTACCGAGTAAAGTGCTAGGTCTGTAAACAGGAATCTTAAGTTACCCCAAGAGTACACTCATTTTAAATTTTACTTGAAAGCGGGATGTACGTTTATTACAATTTCAAACAAAATGCTAATGCCATTAAACAAATGAGGTTTAGGCAAATTAACTGCATTTTAATATTCTGAAAGCCTATGATATAGGACATTGTGTTACGAAACATTGGCTAGAAGTATCAGTTGCAAGTGGGATTTTCATTGCTGTGAATCTCAGGAGAATATTTGTAATTAGTATCATTTGCCTAATACTTCAGGTTAATTAGAATATTTAATTGAATAGCTGTAATCTTCAGAGATGACTATATTATGATCAAATTAGCACCATCGCGCTGCACGCTGCTCACACTGCCGCAGCCTGGCTCTCTTCTGCTAGCTATTCAGCCCTCTGGAGCGCTCAGCAACATAAGAAAAAATCTGTTTCTTACACTTTTGAATTTTAATGATCCATTTGAACTCTGCCATCAACATTTAATTATTCTAGGAAAAAAAAAGTCTCAACCATGACTCCCATATGGCACGTTGGCAAGTACACTTGCCCGCAGCGGAGCCTGCACCTCTCGGCGGCTCTGGGAAGAGATTTAGCACAGCCTTTTTCTTCCCCCATGAATGCAAGGCCTTTTTTTTTTTTAATAGTGTTTGCAAATACAGACCAGATGAAGCCTCACAGAAGAGGTTACTAGGATACTATTGAAGCGCTATTAGGGACAGATGAATTGAGTTTTAGAACGTTACAATGGGATTAGTCCTGTAACGTCCCCTCCTGGACTTTCTGCATTGTGTCCAGAAGGTCTGAACTAGTCAGGTGCCTGCTCGGCTGAACCTTGTTAGCCAGAAACACCATTATTTTTTTAGGATATGGGAGCAGGGTTGTGGGGGTGTTTATACAAAACTCTCCACTGCACTTGAGAGAGAGAGACCCTGACACTGTGGGATTCAGTGGGAAGATATCCTTACGTGTCTGTGCAAATAGTGACTATACAGTTTACGCTCACAACATTTGGGGGATTGAAGCATCATTATGGCTGATTAGAGAGCTGCTGAAACACATTTAGGGAAACAACTACAGTTTGTCAAAATATTGTTCCCAAACCCGGTGCTGTCTTTTCTGGCCTGACAGTACGAGTGAGCATTTTGAGAAATAGTGTGGCGGGAAAGGGCATTGGTGGCCTGGACGTTGCTCATCCAAAGGCCTCGCAGAATCGCAGAAAGCATGTTCTCCCCAAGGGCCAGCACTCATGAACTCTGCAGTACACAAAAAGCCACAAAAAAAGAGCACACAGTTCAGAAAAGTGATTTAAATGTTGGAACAACTTCTCATGACATAAATCATCATTAGGTTCCTCTCCTTGCAAATTGCTTTATATTATAAGCACTAAACATACTCACTGAAGAGGAGGTCTGGAATTAAATTGGGAACAAGCAAGGTAAATAAAGGGAGCAAACTGCCTTTTAAGAAAGCAATTAATTAGTTTGCAAGAGCATTATCAGTCTTTTTTCCCCCTAGATAATCTCTGTTATCCTTTTTGCAAAGATGGTGCACATCTCTAGAGAATGTCACAGGAATACCATACATATATATATATATACACAAAGGTGAGCTTTTAAATATAGATATTATGAAATAATATATATGAAATAAGAGGTGAGCTGAAAATAGAGTACTAATTTTAGCTGTGCCTGTAAATAACAGTAAGGAGGACAGTTAATTATGGGTAAATGTCATACTGGAGACTTTTAGTTTGATTTGCTAGCATGGGTTAAAACAGTAAGATTAAAATCAAGAAAACTGGCAAAAACAAAGCCCCATGGGCACATGAACCACTGTCAGTATAATGAATACGAATAATAGTTTTAAAAAAAATACTAAATAATGTATTTAGCAAAATTCTTGAAGGCAAACTTTTCTAATAATTGATGTTACAAAAAGTAATAGTTATAAAAGCTGAAGTGCTTAACAGAAGAGGAAAAAGGGTTCCATGTGAATCAGAAGAAGCACTCCCGAATGGAGTAGATGTTTTGGCGGCAGAATGAGAGCTGGGAGGAGAAGGCTGCAGGGAGAAGGGTGCCGACTGAATTTGGGCGCGTTGCTAATGCAGCCAGCTCACCAGCCAGCAGGGAAGGGCTGGAACTTCCACGAAGACACTTGATTACAACCATTTTATTTTCAAATCTCTTCCAAATAATGATTTAAATTCTATTCTTAAGCAGCAGTTTAAAAGCACCTTGAGGATTCATTTCAATGGCTGCTATACTGCCTTATTGAAGCTTTCCCGTATAAAATCTTGAAAAATCACTGATTACAGAAATAGCATGTCATGAGCAAACAGAGCTTATGTTCCTTATCTCTATAAATCTGGGCTTAAAGTTGTTTTGTGCAAAACCAATTCTACTTTTTGCGTGCTAATGTTATATTTATATAGATATATCAAAGTATTCATAGGTATCTTTTAAAATTTTTTTCACTCCTTGAAATGGGTGAGCATCTGCTAAAACTCATTACAGGCAGTCGCTAATCTCGAGTGGCAGTGCTGTGATGTACTGTCTCTTACATGGGGGTGCTCCCCACACATGTAAAACTCCTCCAGAATTCAAAAATCTGCACCACTAATTGTGGAACAAATTCTCAACAACCCTCTTTGAGAATCCAGCTCTAAGTATTCTCCCATCTATTAAACAGATGGCAGATAAGATTGTAAACATATTTGCTTCATATTGAATAGATAGTTTCTGGCATAATACTAATTAACAAATTAAATGACTGACTTTCTGCATCACATTAGAGTTAAAACCACTTTGTAAGTTTGTCTTTGGTAGTTATTTACTTTGACAATAGCATGCAGTGAAAAACTGCTAAATGTTTTCCCAGCAACATTATGTGTTGAGTAGTTTTCTTTTTTAAAACTCCATATTTTATTATAATTCATTTGACTTTCATTACAGTCACTCATTACAAAATGTATGTGCATTTAATCCATTCCAGGGGCTGCAGAGTTCCAAATCCCATTCACTCTCATTGTGATTATGTCTTGGGTCTAAGCGAGTATGCACAGAACAAGGCCTGTTCTCGTTTCTCATGTTTTAGGTGGGGACCCTTCTGGAAAGGAGCTTAACACACCGTCATGGCAGAAGAGCTGCTGGGGATTGATTTGATGTAGCATGTCTAAAGGCGCTTAGCTTCTTGCTGTCCTGCTTTTTCCTGGATGCAAGTGAAAATCAGTCTGAACTATTAAGCAAAACGGTACATATTATGCAGAGGTGCCTTCATGTCTTAGCTGACTTGCTGCTCTTTTGGGCCCCGGTGAAAGCATCTGTAAAATGGGAGTAAAACCATCCCTGTCATCAGGTCACGGGAGGTGCTGTGAGCATCACATGGAAAGCGCATATGAAAATATTTTGAAAAGCACATATGGTTAAGGAGCTAATTACTCCAGGTTAGAGTGCTCACTGGAGGTTCTTACACTGGAATGAAGTGGGAAAAATATTTTATTTTGGTGAAGAAATGGGACAAATTATCTACCATAATCTTCAGGCCTCAGTGCTCATATGTTTTTTGGGAAATGGGTTTCAGCCTCAATTCCCCAGGCAGTCGAGTGCTTCACTTCATATTATATGCTCAGGCACAAAGAAAATTTCTCTTTCTGTCCTTCCTAAAGATCACTTTGTAACTTAAAAATAAAATATTCCTTTTCAGAAAATAATTTGAAAATGCCGCATCATAAAATACTTGCAAACGAGGGGCAGATATGGGACACAAACATTTAGGCAAGACTTAGGTGAAGTGACCACACAAACCCTTACCCAAATCTTAACATTTTCAGTGCTTGGCAAAGATCGGTGAACCAATTAAATCAGTGTGTGGCTGATCAGCAGTGGACCATCCCAAGAAATGAACTGTATATGTCATTTGGCAAAAATTGGTTAGTCATACTACAGGCAAAGTGTGGCTCCCGAGCATCTTCAGAGGCAGGTGGGGGCAACCCCATCATGGCAGTCAGCAGTACCTGTCAGCACCCAGGCCCAAGGCGGGCTGACGACATGCTGCTTATGTGACTCAAGCAGAAAAGCTGACTCCAAATGGTCACAGTGCCCTAACGTGCCAGAATGTCTTGGTGCAAGCAAAACAGATTCTGCCCCGAGGAAATTCCAGTGAATGCCCTCCCATCAAACAGGCCGAGAAGCAAAATTCAATATGCATTTGCTTTTTGCTTTTATATTCCAGGTATGGTTTTAAGAGCTGCTCATTTTAGGCTTGGGCATGTTTTTGGAGGGCATCCTCCTCCCTGCTCTGCACGTCATTGTGTGGCGCTTTGCAGAGCTTGTTGACTACAGGCTCCCTCCAGAGAACGCACAGGGTCAGAGGCAGCGTGGACATGAAACAATGAAAAAGCCCCATTCAGTGAAAGTAATAATTGAATTATTTGCATATTATCATTTTATTCGTTTTCACAATGCCAAATATGTTTAAGAAATGTTCTATGAATACGATGATAATTACTTTAGACAATGTTCTTTGTCATCTATTGAAATGAAGACGACCTCTCCTCCCAGTTTTGGAAAGTTCTTCCGGAAGCAGGATACACCGCCCTGATGAGAACATCGAGAAGGGAGAGCCAAGCATGTGTGGCACAAAAAGAAGACAGCGCGTGCCCCTGCCCCCCACACAGGAAGCCGATCGGGTGCCAGTGGGCAGGGACGTTGGAAGGCCTCGTGCCCCGCGTGGGTTCCCTGCCCCTCCAGAGCACGTGCGGCTCTCCGTGGTGCGTCTGCCGGGGCTGAGCTTGCATCGGGCTCTCAGCTGCCCCAGGCGGACTCGGGCAGTTCACTCAAGGGACCCGATTGGCATCAATCCGGTGCCCTGTGTTTATCATCTCCATCAACTAACAGTTTTTCTGTTAAACGTAAGAGATTTGCTTTTGAAAGGATGCGTTTGGTAGAGAAAACACATTGTAAGAATGAACAAGAAAATAAGGTTCAAAGAGGTTTTTTCCACCCCCACCCCCACCCCGGATGATGTTGACATTTTGAGACATTCTCTGAGTTTGCTGGATGATAGGTGGATGGCAGCACTGCTTCCTAATTCCGCTTCTGAGGGGAATTAATTCGCTGTCAGTGTTCTTTTTCATAAACTGTAGCCAGGTTATGTGGGGGCTGTTTCTTTTGTTGTTGTTGTTGTTCTGTTTTGCTTTCTTAGAGGGTGAGTTACAGAAGCAGGCATTGAAACACTCGGGTTTTAGTCCTGCTCCTGCCCCAAATCAGCTCTGTGATGTTGAGTGAGTTATTAAGTCTCCCCAAAAGCCCTATTTAACTTATTAAACGGGGGTGGGGGTGGAGTGGCTGATCCAGCTGATTTCTAAGGTCCGTTCCACATGCATTTCTCTTTTAAGAAATTGAACAAGGCTCATTTGTACACAGGCAGAGGCAGTGACAGCTCTGAATAAGAAGCCCAGGCCTCGTGTACGTTATAGACTCACAGTTTCTTCTCCAGAAGAAGTAAAGTATGTTTGCTGTAAGAAGCATTTAACTTCCCAGGGGTAAGAAACATATGTTTATTCAAATATAATACAAGAAAAATATTATTTTCACAAGTCAGTATAGCTTCTCTCATTTCATTTATTGCCCCTCCCTTTTGAAACCAAGAAGTCTGCTTTTAATACAAAGAGGAAAAATGCTAACTGTTAGCTTTCTAAAACTGAAAGTTCATATACATTAAAAACAGAAATTATATTCATGAGCAAAAATTGCTTTGTCAAATAGAGTAACCAAGTCAAATATCTACCTGGCAAATAACTGTCTACTTTGTATCTGTCTATCCATAGATCAGTCAATCAATCTCCCTCTTTGTTTTTAGTCCATCTTCCAAATAGTCAAGGTATTTGAATTTATATTATGTTTAATGCTTATTTTAGTCTTATTTTAAACATAACAGAAAATGCTATGGAACGTCTGATACTTTAGTAAAAAAAGAAAAAGAAAACACAAAATGAAATAGAAATTCAGTTTGAATCTACAAAAAAGTCTCTAGAAGTGGACTGTTTGGAAATGTCCAATATATAATTGTTTATAAAGAAGTCCTGAAAGCAAGAAAGGTATTCTGCAATAAAATTCCCAGCACTAATGCTATTTTCTAATGATTTATATAGGAAATGACGTAAAAATTCAATAAATTAATAGAGAGTTTAGAATGAGCATTTCCCTTCCAATAATATCATTACTTGCATGAATAACATAGGTGTTTTTTGTGTTTTTCTGTCTGTTTGTTTGTTTATATGGAAGCAATTTCCTCAGGATATAGTAGTGTGGTTACAAACCTATTAAAGCGTATAACTTGCTACCTTTGGGGAAATAATTGACAGCTAATCAAAACTTCAAGGGGAAAATCCAACTAAAATATGTCTATCAATTTAACAACTTATTTTTCTATTCATAACACACTGAATTTCCTAAGTGGCATCTTGTGGAAATATCAGATGTCAGTTTTGAGTATATTATTAAAGATGATGTTTATCAACCCTGGAGACGTAAAAATGAGGAGTGATGTCTTTTGAATTTAAGATTTCTTTCCAAGCAATCAGGAAAGATCTCAAATTGAAATGAAATAAGAATGTGAGTGAA
>PVKY010001516.1:0-19499 GCA_004027775.1 Bradypus variegatus | reverse complement strand
GGTGGTACATCACCCATGTGTCTGTGTGTGCAAATAGGGATTTGACCAGGCTGCACATCACCCTCATGTCTGTGTGTGCAAATAGGGACATAACCAGGTGGGCCACCACCCTCGTGTCTGTGTGTGCAAATAGAGAACTGACTAGGTTGCACACCACCCTCATGTTTGCAGGTGCAAATAGAGAATCAACCAAGGTTGCACGCTATCCTTATGTTGCATGTGCAAATAGAGAGTGGTAGAGATGGAGATGGCAATGGTAAAGACTTAACGTTTAAATGTAAGGTGAGGACATCATTATGGCAGTTAAACTGTCATTGGAAACTATTAGTTCATGAGAAAAACTTACATTTTTTAAAAATGACCTAATATTTTATTCTCCCCAAATGACCTTGATTTGAAATAATCATGTTTTACTTTCAGAAACAGCAGCCTCACTATCATCTTCAGCATCATCCTCATTTTCACAGTAAAAATAACAATACAGCCATTAAACTTTTCTTTTCATAGAGCCATATGATGTTAACTCTGAAAAAGATCTTAAATAATCTAGTTCAAATACCTCATAATTAAAACTTTGACAATATTTAGACATTTTTCCTGAGTATAAAATCAACACCTAAAAAGGAAAGAAAGAATTGTTGATTTATTGATTACATAATATTTCAGTGTGCTTCTGTGACTTGGGATGTTTCAAATTTATTGAATTAGAAATAATCCCCTGATAATTATCTGCCTGTCTTTGTCTACTCAGTTATCTAGCTAGATTTAAATCCATGTACTCAGTGATGTGTGCGCATCTGAGAAGTTCTTCACTGTTTCTTGCTAACAGCGGGATGAACAGGGAAAGTGCAGTTTGCTGCTGAGCTGAGTGGCTGTGCTGCCGGTGAACCCAAGTCTTCCTTAAACAAGTTGTTAAATGTAAATTAAAGAAAAAAGGAAGATTAAAAAGTGACCCATCTCCCTTTATCCAGACTTTTCCAGACCCCATATAAGGAGCACGCCTTAGGGGTAAGCATCCAGGGTGTCTGTAATATGTGGAAATACATTCAGGTCGGGAGCTAATGCTCCCTACTTCATCGCATTTAGTGAGCAACCTAAACTTCCTAGTTACAGTGATTTTGTCATTTAGTGTTTGCTATAAATCTACAACTCTTTAATTACTAGCTGCAATTTCTTTATTTCACAATAAATCCCTTTGGAAGAAAAAAGATTTTTTAAAACACATTAAAAATTGAAATTAATATTGAATTTCTGTTTTTCAAGAAATTTTATGAAAAACATGCACTTGGCACGATATAGTTTACACCTTTTACCATCTCCCATGGAGGCCATGGTGATAGCAGTAATGCCTGGGAACCTGAGGTCATGAGCTACCGAGGGAGTCCAGCCCTCTCTCAGGAAAGGGGCAGTCACGAGAGGGCACCGGGCTTGATTCATCACAGGCAGCTCAGAATCTATACTTGTCTTTCTATGTTGATGACTTTTCATTTAGATCAAATGAGTGTTTTTATCAATTAATTTTGAATATTTTTAATTTAAAGCTTCCTTTGTACATATGAAAGTAAAGCAAAATCTGTTACCTTGTTAGCGGAATTTGTAAAGTTAAATTAAAATAACAGTTTTATATCAGTGCGATCACACTATTTAAGTATAAAACAGTTGAGTTATTTTCAACAGTGGATTATTTTTACCTGATTTATGCACTCAAAACTTTCTTAAGTTTCTCCTGCTGAAAGTAAAATATGTGAAGTTATTGTTTAGATAAAATTTCAACAATTGTAAAAAGTTATTGGCTTTGGTGATGATTATAAAAATGTAAAATCTGGTGGAACAGCACTATGATTAAAATAATATTCTTACTAGATTGAGAAACATTGGGAACATTAATCTATCTAAAATTGGTTGTTTTGTGTACATAACATTGCATCCAAACAAGGCATGATATTCTATTAAAGGATTAATGTGGTTGCAAAGTTTAATAATATTTTATATATACACAGAACAACTAAATTATAACACTGTTTATGAAGTAAATAATGTTAGATATAAAATGTTATTTTAGTATGAGAGTATTCTCCATCTTTGCTACTCAAAAGTGGTTGAGTTTTAAAGGGCTCCTCTATATATCAACAGAATTGTCCTATAATGATATTGTAATTTGTAAATACATCCTCTACATTTTATTGTATTTTGTACAAAATTATTTATGAATATTTAATCAGATCATTTAATAAAACCATTGCTAAAAATTTTCTGCTTTTGAAGATCTAATGAATTACATTATTGTTGCCCGACTTCCGAACTCCCCTCAACATAAAATTTCAAAAAGTTGTAAAAATAAAAAAAGCTGGCAAGGAGGAAGACATAGAAACATATCCCCATAAAGCAAGGAAGAAATAGAAAAAATTAAATGATGAGAACACAAAATACATGCAAGATCTAATTTTGAAATTAAATAATTGTATTTGTGATATCTCAACTTATAAAAATGAGTTCTGACCTGCTTTTAATAATTAGATTCATTTGTATTCTGCATGTGGAAGGAATGAAATTGAGAAGGCCAATAATTTTGCATTACCCGAACTTGGCAAAACTTGTAAAGGAATCATAAACAGAATCATAATTTCAGAGATTGATTTTATTTTATTATATTTGTGATATTTTTGGTCTTCAAATAGAGGATAAAAGACAGCACCTGTGAAAGTATAGCTGCAGAAATGTGCACAAATATCAACATGAAAACACAGGATGGAGAAAATATTCCAAAAGGCAGAATTGCCTCTTAGCCCATCAACTATCTCAAATAAAAACATTTTTTCTCAAACAAAAATATTGTGGTTTGTTGAAAATAGTTGAAAATTTCAACAATTTCAAATTTATTAATCAAAAAATTCAACTTTGAAGAATGTCCAAAGGCACTTCTACAAAAAATAAAAAGTAAAAATAAAAACTTTTTTTATATATCTTCAAAATAATATGAAGACTTTGCTATTGGAGATAGAAATGACAAGTTTATTAAAGCTCTAGGCCTGTCTCAAGAATATGTAATTATTCTGCTTATGTTCATTTAATGTATAGTCAATAAAAAGAATTTTAACAGTTTTATTTAGTGCATACAAATATATGCTGCTTATATTTTTCAGAAATAACATTAGTTTTAAAATGGTTTTTGAATAGAACTCATTTATAGGTTGCATTAGATTCCTATGGCTGCCATGAGAAATTAACACAAACCCAACACTTAACACTTAAACCCAACACTTTTGGAGGCTTTGTGTCTCTGTTTCTTTGTCCCTTTTCTCCTCTTAGGACACCAGTCTCATTGGATTAGGCACCCACTCCACTCCAAGGTGACGTCATCTTAACAAAGTCCATCTGCAAAACCCTATTTCTGGATGAGGTCGCATTCTGAGATATTAGGGCATTAGGACTTCAACATATTCTTTTGGGGACATATTTCAACCAATAACACAAGTTTATCAATAAAATTTAACCAAAGCATCAGTTAATAAACACATATAGTTTTAGTTATTTTTATTATTTCCTGTTACTACGGAAAATGTCCCTGTTTGGATGATGAATTTCATGGTAACGTACCTTTATACTAGAACCTGTTCCAACAATATATTTAAAAGAAAACACCTGGACTTCTGCCTTCAATTAAGACCCGTTTATACACAATGAGACTGCTTCCTCTATAACAATGAGAATAATCTGGACAAGCCACAAACCACAGATTTTACCATCTATAAGAAACTAAAGAAGCGTAGAAAGCTACAGGAACTCAAATTTAGAAACTGATGGACACTTTGTGAGTAAACAAGATAGATAAAACTTCTTTCACTCCTGGTGGAACAATGGGAGGGAAAAAATCCCACCATTTGGGGAGTAAGGAGAAGCTGCTTGAAATGTTAAGATTTTCGCTGACCATTTTGAGGCTAGCATGAATATTCAGAATCCCCAAGGGACCCCAAGTTAACTACCTTCCAAAGGCTGGAGGGAGGGCAGCAGAGGGAGCTCACCAAAGACACAGAAAGCCAGAGCCAGGACAATAAAGCCAAGTGAACACACGACGGCCCCAGAGCTGGCATCCAATCCATAAAGCAGGAAAAGAGCTCTTGTGATTCAGAAAGATGAAATTTGCACTCTCAAGAACAAAGAAATCATTAGAGCTTTGCAGTACTTGGATTCAAAGTCCTGTAAAAGTGAAATTTCTGATCCATCCCCCAAAACTTCTGAAGTCGATGTTGAACAAAATCTAACAAAGGCTGAAACAAAGAAAAATACCCAATTCAACTACAGATTAGGTGGAGAAAGTGTCCCACACTAGTAACAAGAGAGGAAAAGGGCATGCCATTTCTTGGTAAATATTAGTTATTTTAGTTTCCACTGTTGGTTTATACACAATGCCTGGAACACAGTGAAAAATTAAAAAACACATGAAAAACAAGGAAATGTTATCCATGGTGAAGAGAGGAAGCATCCAATAGAAGACCAAGAAGTCCAGAAATGATTTTACCAAATATGGAATTTAAAATTACTGATTTAATGGAAAAGTTGAACAACATATGTGAAAAGATGGGGAAGTTTACCACGGAGATCAAGAGTATAAAAATATAGAGGTAAACTTTAAGACAAATAACACAAGTTATCCACCCCTGAATTGTTAACCGTACATGTGTGGGTCTGTACTGGACACCATTCTAGTTCCATTGGTCTGTTTTTCTCTCCTTAAGCCAACACCACTGCTTTAATTAACATATATTTTATTAATTTATGTTATCTGATGGAGAACACTTCTTGTTTTGCTTTTCTTTTTCAATATTGCCCAAGTAATTCTACATTATCTTCATTCATCTACAATTCCCTGCTGGAATACTGATTGGGATTGCACTGAGGATACAGATGAACCTGTGGAAAACTGACACCTTTAAATACTGCATATTACCATCCAGGAACATGGAATATCCTTTAATTATTTGCCTTTAATTACTCTCAGTAATGTTTTGAAGTTTTCAGTGTAGGTGTATTTCTCAGCTTTTATTAGATGTATTCTAAATAATTTATGGCTTTTGAAATGATATTATACATAGTATTATTTTTAAATTTTCTTTTCTGCTGGAATGTTGTTCATAAAGAGGCTTCTAACTGCTTTTTTTAAAATTCAGTTTTATTGCGATATATTCACATACCATACAGCCATCCATGGTGTACAATCATTTGTTCACAGTACCATCGTATAGTTGTGCATTCATCACCCCAATCTGTTTTTGAACATTTTCCTTACACCACAAAGAATCAGAATCAGAATAACAAATAAATAAAAATAAAAAGAACACCCAAATCACCCCCCATCCCACCCTATTTTTCATTATAATTTCTTTTTGTATATTACTATGCATTCAGAAATTTCTCTCACTTTACTTGTTATTTACAAGTGGTTTGTGTAGGCTATTTTAGTTTTTCTAAGTACACAATTTTGATAGCTGTATTAAAGGTAGTTTTATTTTTCTTTCCAATTCTGATATTTTTTTCTTTTTCCATCCTTGTGGTACTTGCTAGGCCATCCAGCACAATACTGACGTTAAGCATCTACTGTACGCCCCAGCGATTACAGTTACAGGCATTCATCCACGGTAAGTAAAACTATGCACCCCAACAATGACATGGGAAACATGAATCAAAACACATCCGCGGTCAATGGAATGTTATAGAAAGGTGTGCATTTAAAAGCTGGTGAAGGGGCTGTATGAAAAATGAACTGGAAATTGCATAAAAGGGAAGAATGCCCCGAAGAGAGGGACACAAAGAAAAATCATGGAGTAATATTTTCTGATGGATTGGGTGAAGAAGATTCAGAACGCCTGTAAATCCCCTTTATAAATACATTTAAACTTGTCAAAAATGCCAAGTTTGCCAGAATGGCGCGGGCCGGTTAGGGTTGCGATAAGCCGCTGCAGGTCTCCTGAAAGGCAGTGTCAGCTGACAATCGACTGGCCCCGGGAGAGCAGGAATCCGGCTCTGTTCTTCATCGGATCCCACCAGCCGGGGCACGACGGACTCAGGAAACTGTCATCTATCTGCACGGCTTCCACGGAGCATCACACACCCTGCTGTTGACTGATAGAAGAAGACGTGCAGGGGAACCACTCGCCAGGACAGTGCCAGGCCTGGAAATCTGGCTGTGGAGGCTCCACGCTGAGACGGTGGACAGAGCCTGTGCCCTGTCTGCGGTCTGCGTCGGCAACAGGCCTGAAGGAACTCCACCGCCCCCGCGGGGCTGGCCTCAGGGTTCTCACGGGGTGTCTGACTCCTCGTCGCAGGGAGAAGAGGATTTCAAACTGGACTGAGTAATCGGTTTGAACTGATAGGGACACCCCCTCAGTAACAGACACCCTAGTGATTCACCTAAAAATGCACATCTAACTTGCTGCCCCAAATCCCAAAGCACCTTAAAAACAGCTCCTGGTCTCCGTCTGCAGCCCATCGCGGGCGCCATGTAGCCGTTGTCTGTTTACTTATAAATCTCAACTCTCTGGTTTTTTTAAGAGAAATAAAATGAAAATGATGGCAAGCGCGTCCTTGTATGGGAGCTCCCTCTTCCTTCGGAGGAGGTGCTTTCAGGACCCACGGAGGAATCCAGTCTCCCCTAGACGTGCCTCCACAGCCCGCATGCGAGCAGCGGCCCGGTTGGTGCCTCTGCTGGGCCGTGAGGCTCCAGCCCCGACTCTCCCCCTCGGCCGCCCCTGCCACATCGATCCTCGGCAGTGTGGGGCGCCAGGTGGTGCGGCGACAGACGTGGAGGGCACGGGGAGCCGAGCAGCAGGAGCCCGGGGCTACCTTCGCTAGCGAGCCGAGCTGTCTGGGCACCGCAGGCCCCGGGGCTGCAAGAGGATCAATGCCCCAGCAGGAGCCCTCATCTTATTTGTGATGTTTTTGAACATTAGCAACAGTCAGGGCAGACTTCAGGGGGGAACAAGCTCCCCGGCTGCACGGAGAGAAGCCATCTCCTTCAGAAGCTAGGCGCTAACTCATCGGTCCTCTGGCAGTGGTTTCCCCGTCCCCATCTTTTACCCCTTCCATCCTGATCCCCTCCTCCGTGCCCCTGAGTCATCAGATAGGGGAAGGCTGAAAGCCGATCCGTACTTGGTCCTGTTACCGGTGTAACTGATCGGGCCGTACTAGTGACTTTGTAGGGTGTGTGATGCATGCAAAGCGGCTTCTCAGTAATCTGTCTGAGATTTTCTGTTTTGCTAAACAACACAGCCAGTTCTGAAATCAAAACAGCATTGTTTCAATGTACAAAGGAGCATGCACAACTGTTTGGGAGTGTGTGTGCTTAATCAGTTTCTGCACATCTGTCTTTACACAGTTGGACTCCTTCACAAAAGTCACCCTAACTACCTTAACATATGTAGAACCAAATTAAAATTACTTTATCAATCTTGCATTTTCAGCTTTCCCATCTTTCGGGTTATTTTCCATCCATGTGTTCATTATTTCAGTCGAGGCGCGCGTCATCTTCCTAGCTGGGAGGAATAAGCCAGTAGAAGCCGAGTTAGATTTGGGGAGGGGGAGTGGGCAGAGACAGGGAGATTATAATTTATAAGCACTTTGGTCCTAGGTCCATGTTTTATTTAATGCTTTACAATACTTGATTAGTTAGCCCTTTTTCTTTCTCCTTTGTCAAACTATATATTTTCTCTGAATTGTTTCTTTTCAACAAATTTCTTTTCAAATTAACATGGGGTTTTGGGTTATAGCATAAAGAAGAATAGTCTTCTAAATATTAGAAACATTACAAATCATGTTTTCAAAGTCTTGCACCAGCAACCATCCCCCACAATGATTTTATAAACAGTTTCTCCACACATGCTTTTATAAAATATACTTGAAATAGTCAAATAGAGCTACATTTTGCTCCAAGTTAATTATAGGCAGAAGTATCTTGGCAAATCATTTCAAGATGGAAGCAAAGCAAAAAAATTCATGGAATGTGATTCTTCAAAATGTAAAAAGAAAGAGCACACAAGTTTTTTTTTTCTTTTAAATGCCCAGCTAGAACAGTGGTAGAAATGAGCAAGAGTCTTCTTTCTACTCTATCTTAAATAGCTTACCATTTGTGGTAAAGAAACTCACCAGCATCTTTTCTTCATCATTCTTTCAAATTTTACACACACAGATAAGCACCATCACTCCTGTCAGTGTAACAAGACAGTTCCTGGATGATGATTAAAACATAAATAAATTATATCCAATGATTAGGCACCCCCACTCTGAGCCCCTGGGTTCGATTCATCTGACCTTGGCATTTCCTTATCTTTCAGCATTCTTTCCTAGAGATTTGTTTTCATTTGGTAATGAATCACATCTAAAATATATTTTCCAAAGTTACCCCAAGGGTGTCAGGAAAGGTGACCTTTCCTCATGTTGATCGCGAGGCGGGTGGCATGTCCACTCAGCTCCCTCGTGAGGATGCGTGTGGGGCGATGCCGAGCCGGGGGCACCGCAGTCTGTCTGCCTCATGGTCATGTCCAGGCTGCTGGGTGCCAGCCGAGCCGCGCTGCCCCGCATGTCCCTGTACATCGGTGTCCTCCGGGGTCCACAGCCACAGTGGAGCTGCTGGGTCATGGTACCAGCCGGTGACGTGGGAAGTGCTTCCAAGTGACTGTTCCCACTGAATTGGCACCCTAAGTGTCCTCGAGGATCCCTGCTCACCAACAAGTAGTTTGTCAGACTTTTTAACTTTTGCCAATCTGGAGAGTGCAAACGGCATCTTGTTATTGTTTTAATTTGCATTTCTCAGATTACTAATGAGGGGAGGCATCTGCTCGTGTGTTTGCCATATTTTTTCCTCTGCTGTGAACCTATTAGGTTGTTTGCCTTTTTATTACTAATTTGGAGAAGTTTTTATTTATCTCAATTATTAATCCTTTGTTAAGTTATACATGCTGCAAATATGTACCCCAGTTTATAGCCTTTTCTTTTCACTATTTTTCTTTTATATTTTGAGACATGGGAGTTCTTAATTGTAATGTAGTTGAATTTCTGGTTTGTGTTTTCTGGTTTTCTTTTTCCCTGGAGGTTTGGGTTTGCACCTAGCTTAATAAATCGTTCCCCACCTCAAGGTTATAAAGGTATTATCCTGTTTTTTCTTGTAAGAGTTTTAATGGTTTGGTATTCATACTGATGTTCTCAATACACTAGAATGGATTCACATTAATATCTGGAGCGAGTTGGGATAAAATTTCTTTTGCCCACCTTGGATAACAATTGTTTCAATGTCAATTGCTAAATAGTCCATCTCCACGTCACTCTTCTGTTATGCTGCCACTCCCATATGTCTATGAATAGTTTTCAAACAGTGAAAAGCAGTTTTTAGAGTGCATACAATCAACATATGTCAACACTATAACAATCAATAAGGAAGGAACCAGCATATTCCCAAGTTAGGTCAGAGGAAGATGTGAGAACGGTTGCATAACTCTGCACGTAAATGTGAAGGAGTGCTGGTGTAAGGCGGTGAAGTCAACGCCTCACAGGGCAAGAGACTTAACCTATTGGATGGGAATCATTTTCATTTCTTCCAGACAAAAATCATCCGTATTGTATCAGTTTTCTATAAATACAAGTCTTTCTTTATAGGGTTGGGGTCCTTAGCAATAAGAAATAGTAAGTCAGCCCCAATTACATTTCCCTAAGAGATTCCGATGACGCAGGCTTGTCGGATGCCCCCTAGGCCAGTGCTGCTCAAACTTGAGTGTGCGCCGGAGTCATCCGGAAGGCTTACCAACACACAGCCGGGGTCACCGAGGGTTTCAGTGTGAGATGCAGACCACCTGACTACCTGCCCACCACTGCTTGTGCCACCGCACCTCGTTGCTGCCGTTGTGCAATGTCTTGATTTGCAGTAGGGGATGTCACATCTTTTCTGTATGTTTGTTGTAGGACAACTTGCTTATCCTTGAGCCTTGCTTCTACCTAGTGTTTAAAATCAACTTGTTAAATCCAATGAAAAATCTCATTGAGATTTTGAGCAGAATGGCTGTAAAAATTAGATGCATTTGGGAGAAACTGATACTTTTTTCTTAATGAATACTCTTACAAAGTATATATCCTCATTTATTTAGCTATTTACCTATGTCTTTCAATAAGGCAGTAATTTTCTCCACCTAGATTTGCATTCAATCTGCTAGATATACTCCTCAGTTTTTTGTTTCATTATTTGACAGCATATTTTAAAAATTACATTAGAATGTTTATTCCATCTCTGTTCATTGTGATTACTAGCATATTTGAAGCTACTATAACTTTTAACTTTTTGCTTCTTCTTTGCTTATTTTCCTTTTTTTGTATTATGTTAAATTGTGGTTTTCATGATTTCTTTATTTTTAGTAATTTGGAAGTTATGCATGCTATTTCCTTTCTTTTAGAAGTAATTCTGAAAAATTACCATGTATGTTTAATATTCCAAAGCCTAAGGTTATTTTACTTTATTCTTTTGCTGAACAATACACAAATCTTTGAATTTATATTCTATTGTTAATTAAAATAAAATTAAAATTTATTTCTATCAAGTTTTAAAACCACCCAAATTAAGCATTTTATCATAATATTTCACCAAAACATATTTAGATGTGCTCACATAATTACCATAGTTTTAAACCCCTTATCTTATATTTCAGACATTCTTTCTGGTATTCTTAGAGAATGTCCTTAGAAGTTTCTTTTGTAGGGGTTTATTGGTAGTAAAATGTCTTGACTTGGTCCTTTTTATGGAAGGTGGTTCAAGTGATTAAGGAATTCAAGAGGGTAGTTGTTTCCTCAGCACACTGAAAATATCCGTGTACCAGCTCTGCTTCCAGTGCTGCCTTGTACACTCACCATCAGTCCCTTGTTCGCTTCCTAGGCAACTTGACTTTTCTCTCTGTCTTTGATATGGTGGGGCACACTATTGACATCTCTAGGTGTGGATTTCTTTGCCTTTAGCTTACTGGCAATGTACCTGGCCTCATAAATCTAAAGTATTTTTTATTTTTATCAATTCGGGAAAATACACATCCCTGTCACTTGGTATATATATGTATTACCTCCTGCTGGAACTCTGATTAAAAGTAGATTGGTTATCTTCATTTCTGCATCTTACCATCTCATAGTTTTCTAACCTCTTGTCTGCGTACTAAATTCTAGGTGATTTCTTCAACTCTACATTCCTTTTCATTAACTTTCTCTCCAGTTAGATCTCATGTGCTGTTTACTCCATACAATGAGTTTCTAATTGCAAGCATTATGTATAAATGTCAATTTGTTTTATTTCTTAAATCCATTGAGTAATTTTGGGTATTCTCTTATTGCTTTTTCACTTTGACAGTACCCTCATTTATTTTAAAGTTGTGTATAAACATTTTCAAAATCTGCAGAAATTGTTGTCTGATTCTGTGATTTGTTGTTGCAATGGAATTTTAACCAATTTTGTAATCTTGAAAAGTAGGGCGCATGTGTTCCTTCATACTTTTACTGTGGAAATTTGTTTTGTGTATGTGCACTTTTTTTTTAATTAAAGAAGTTGTAGGTTTACAGAAAAATCATACAGAAAATGCAGAGTCCCCTATACCACCTACACACTCAGTTTTCCCTATTATTCACACTTTGCATTAGTGAGCATACAAGACAGACACGGTAGAATTTTTCGTTGAAGATACGATCAAGAAAAAAGAGTGACATGCTGTACAATTTTTGAATAGCATTCAGCTATCATGAGTCTGTATGTACTCAATTATGGCAGCTAGATATTTAAAGCTAAAAATAATGAAATGACTTTAAGAGACTGTTAAAGATTTAATTAATCTTTCAGATTAAGATAGATTAAGCAGAGAATAAATAAGGATATGGAGGATTTGAATAATGCAAACTAAACTTAATTTAATAGATATAAATTTATATCATAAAAGAAAATATGTATTTTTCCTCATGTTCATGAGATATTTACAAAAGTCATAGATTTTTCCAAAAAATAAAACCATGACATTTTCTAATGGTAGATTATGTATAGTCATATGATCTAATAATAATTAAGTTTATAAAAAATAAAAAGAGGGCTTAAGAATCTAATTGAAATTGGAATTGCTGCCCTAAATAACTATTGAATAATAAAGAGCATTAAGACTGAAATTGCAAACTGTCTCTGAAGCAACAAATAGGAGGGCATCTAATACTCAAATGTGGAGTATTAAAAAGCTTTAAATCTGGTGCTATTAATAAAGAAAAATAAATTAAAAGATGTTGATATTTACTGAGAAGTTGGGAAAAAAACACTCCAAAAGAAACTAGTGATATTAATAGGGATCCAAAACAAACTGGAATTAATGAATAAAATAGATAGGAAGTAAATAAAACACATTGAAAACAATAGGTATTACTTTGATAAGGCCATTAACATAGCTAAAACCTGTGCCAATTAATCAAGGAGCAAATCTACAATATTCCAAGTGAATATAGAGACATAATGTTATGTGTAACTCTATAAATATATATATAATTTTTAGACAATTTTTATAAATGTATCAATTTTTATGTAGAAAATAACTGAAAAAGCACAGAAATGATAGATGATTTTCTGGTGAAACACACATTCCAAAAATGAGCCAAGAAGGATTAGAAAATTTGAACTAAATAATCATCAAAAAAAAGATTGTAAAGGTGATTAAAGATCAGCATTTACAAAAGGCAAAGGTTATCAAATAGTTTCGGATTTCTAATGTTTAAGTAACAGATACATTCAATGTTATTTAAAGTATTTGGGGCCATAAAAAAGATCAAAACTCCCCAGTTCATTTCATGAAGCTAGAAGAAATCAATACCTAAAGTGTGATAGAGTAAAATTATGGACTAATCTCAAACATTAATGATTTGCAAAAATCTAAATAAAATCTACACTTAAAACCAAAGAATAACTCATTATGATCAAGTGAGATTTATTCCAGAAATATAGGAATAGTTTATTTTCAGGAAATATATCAAAATAATTCATTATAGCAATAAAGTAAACATGAAAACTCTGTATGAACTATCAAAAAATGTTGCAAGCATTTGATAAAATGTAAAAGTCATTCCTAGTTAGTGGAGGGAAAACTTATGGAAGAAAAAAAAGAAATAGAGGGAGACAATATATAAATTATATTTAACAAAAAACAATAGTAAAATCAGTTCTAAATAGTGATTTGCTGAAGTCATTTCAATTAAATTCAGGAAAACAGGAGGGATTCCTACCATTTGGAGGTTCTAGTTAATGCAACATATTAAAAAACAAAAATAAATAATTTGTTGAAAATATGATTGTATGAATAGAAAATCCAAGAAAACCTAATTTTTAAAAATGCCCAAAAGGTATTTGGTAAATAATTTGATTTATGATGACTACACAGAAATCAGTAAACAAGCTATCACTGAAAACAATATATATATATATCAATTTTTAAAAATTACATTTGCAGTTGGTACAAAAAAGTTAGGAATAAATTACACTAGAGGATTCCAATCTATATAAAGAAACTATGAAACTTTAATAAAGGACTTGAAGGATTATAAAAAAAAAAGAAGAACTGAATAGCTGAGTAGCATGGAAAGACATATTCCGTCCTCATCGAGAAGACTTAATTTGCTAAGAAAGTGTCACTTACCAATTTGGTAACTGCAAAATTAATAAATTCAAGGCAATTAAAATTAGACTCTCAATTTTCAACTCAACAAAGTTCTTTTAACACTCACGTGGAATAATATATTTTGAGACTACCAAATATAATTATGAAAAAGGCATATAATAGAAAGGGAGGTCCTCACCTGGCCAGATGTTACAGCTATAAACCATGTTTCCGTTTGCTAAAGCCACTGAAATGCAGTATACCAGAAACGGGTTGCCTTTTACAATGGGGATTTACAGTTCTGAGGTGTGAAAATGTCCACATTCAGGACGGTACCCGGCCTCTGAAGACGAGCGCCGGCATCGGGACGCCTCCGCCACAGGGAAGGCGCGTGGCCGGCGTCTGCCGCTCCTTTGCTCTCGGATTTTGTTGCCTTCAGCTCGGGTTCCGGCGGCCTCCTCCGTGGGTCCTCTCTTAGCCACTCCAGCGCTTCTCTCTCTACGCTCTGCCTTTTTGTCTTTCTGTCTGTTGTCTTCTCGTAAAGGGCTCCAGTAAGAATTAAAACCCAACTTGAAAGGGCTGGGTCACATCTCAACTGAAACAACCTAACCAAAAGGTCCCACCCATAGCAGGTCTGCACCCACAGGGATGGATTACAGAACACGGCCTTTTCGAGGGTACGTGACAGCTCCAAACCATCACACTACAGTAAGTGGTATTGGAACAGACCAAAAGATCAACGTAAGAGAATAGGAAGTCCGGAAATTGAAATCAGTGTGGGAATTGACTATATGACAAAGGCAGCACTGCTTGAACTCAGAGAGAAAAGCGGTTTGTTTCTAAATGAGTGATAGCCTAAACCATTGATAAGTAAGAAAATTTTGAACATTTACCTCACACCATATACTGTAAAATATGCTGATAACTTGCACAACTAAATGTTTATTAGATTATTGCAGCACTGCTTGAGAAGCTAGAAACAAACAAAAACATGCACACAAAATGAATGCTTTTCATTGGAGAAAGGGTTGAATACACTTGGAACAGCCATGTTATAGAATATGAGGCAGCCATG
Organism: Bradypus variegatus; assembly: GCA_004027775.1. Lineage (NCBI taxonomy): Eukaryota > Metazoa > Chordata > Mammalia > Pilosa > Bradypodidae > Bradypus > Bradypus variegatus. The sequence continues at coordinate 4,784 of PVKY010001516.1, read as the reverse complement.
GAAATGAATAATTCATGGCTCTACCAGTGGTTTGGAAGCTCTGTATAGACTTAAGAAAGAAAACATGCAGACATGTGTATAATATGGATCACATTTTTTTTACAGTAGAATCAGTGACCACCTTGTGTGTGGGGATGTGCATTTTTGTAATAGGTATATATCATAGAAAGTTGTTAAGTACGCACAGTAGTTGAAGTTAGGGAGTGGAAGGGAATTGGCTTAGGAATAGAGTAGAAGGAGAGGGGAACTTTATCAAAACCAAAAGCAGACAAAATGATGCAAGATTTATATAAAAATATGTATATGTGTGTATATATCCATCAATAGATAAATGAAGTATTAAACAGTTAATGATAGTGGCAATTCAGGAGATTTTACTTTTTCCTTACATGTTTCTGGAAGTTTCATAGTCTATTACAAGAGCACATAATTTTAAATAAACTTTTATTATGAGCAGTTTTAGATAGCTAATTTTTATTGGAATTATTTTCTTATTGTTGAGTTTTAAGTATTCTTTGTATGTTCTGGAAGCAAATACTTTATCAGATTTGTGTTTCTCAAATATTTTCTTTCTATCTGTGGCAGCTTGTCTTTTGTTTCTTTTAACTGTGTCTTTCACAAAGCAGGAATTTTTAACTTAAAAAAAGCCCAAAATATCCCATTATTCTTTTATGGATTGGCTTTGTGGATGTATCTGAAAACTGAATATCAAACCTAAGGTCACATAGATTTTCTCCTTTTATTTTCTATTTTTTGTTTCGTATTTTTGCCTATACTCCACATTAAGTTCACTTTTCAGTGAAAAGTGTAAAGCCTTTGTTTAGGTTCATGTTTTTGCCTGCGGGTGTCATTTGTTGAAATCACTCTTTTCTCCAATGGGCTGCCTTTGCTCCCTGCTAACAAATCAGTTAATTCTGTTTCTGGGTCCATTTCTGGGCTCTCCATTTTGTTCCATTGATCAACCTGTCTATTCTTTTGCCAGTATGATATCGTCTTTATTACTGTAGCTGTAAGTTTTGAAACCAGATGGTTTGTGCTCTCTTTGTCCTCCAGGATCATTTTGGCTCCTCTAGGTCTCTCGCCCTCAGATATAAACTTTGCAATTACTTTGGTGATATCTGTGAAAGAGCTTGCTGAGATTTTGACTGAGATTGCAGTGGATCTATAGATCAAGTGGGAAAGAATTGAAATATTAATATTGAGTTTCCCAGTACAAGAATACAGAATAACTTTCCATTTATTTAGATTTGCTTTAATTTCTTTCATCAGAGTTTTGTATTTTTCCACGTGTAGATCCTGTATATATTTCGTTAGATTTATACCTGAGTATTTCATTTTGGGATTTTATGTTAAATGGTTATTTTTTTTTTATTTCAAATCCCAATTTGAAGAGAACATTATCAATTTTATCTTAAGAATCAGCTTTTGGTTTTAATGATTTTCTCCATTGTTTTCCTCTTTCATTTACTGATTTCTCTAAATTTTATTATGCATTTTCATTTCTTCTCTGTACCTCTTAAATAGCTCTTTCTCTACTTTCCCAAGGTGGAAGCTTAGATTACAAAATTAAGATCTTTCTTGTTTTCTAATATATTCGTTCAATGCTATAAATTTCCCATTAAACTGCATCTGAAATTTGGATAAGTTGTATTTTCATTTTTATTTAGTTCAATATGTGTTTTATAGAAGTATGTGGTTAAATTTCCAAATATTTGCAGATTTTCCATCTCTCTTGCTGTTACTGGTTTCTAGTTTTGTTCCACTGTGACCTGTGAACATACTTTTTTTTTCTATTTTTTTATCCTGTAAGGTGTTTTTATAGCCCAGATGGGTTTATCTCAATGAATGCTTCATATAAGCTTGAGTAGAATGTGTTCTGCTGTTGTTAGAGAGAGTATGGTATAAATGCCAATCAAATTGATTGATAGTGCCATTCAAGTCAACTATGTGCTTACTGACTTGCTGCCTGCTTGATAGATCAGTTACTGAAAGAGAGGTGCTGGGTCTCCACTTAAATTAGTTGATTTGTACATTTCTCCCTCCAGTTCTATTACATAGTGCCTCATGTATTTTGATGCTCAATTATTATGTGCATACACTTAAAAATTGTTTCTTCTTCAAGAATTGACCCCTTTCTCATTATGTAAAGTCCTGTTTTTTCCCTCGTGAATGTTCTTGTTCTGATATCTACTGTATCTGGAATTAATATAGCTAATCCAGTTTTCTTTTGATCTAAGCATGGTATATCTTTCTCTATGTTTTTACTTTTTTTCCCAGACTGTATCCTTTATTTTTTATTAATATTATTTTTTGTTGAAGAAGTAGTAGGTTTACAGAGAAATCATACAAAAAAATTACCCAGTTCCCATATACACCCCATATATGCACTTTGCTTTAGTGTGCTGCATTTCTTACAATTGATTAAATATTATTATAATTATACTATTAACTATAGTCCATACTTTACATTACTCTTCACTGTTCATGTCCTATATTCCAATGTTGTTTTTTTTTCCTTTCTTTCTAGTTACATATATACAACCTAAAATTCCCCCTATTAAATACATTTAAATATATACTCCAGTGGTATTGATTACATTCAGTGCTGTGCTATCATCACCACCATCCATTACCAAAACTTTTCCTTCACTCCAATGGGCAACTGTGTACCAGTGAAGCATTCACATTTCTTACCCCCACCCCAACCCTTGGTAACCTGTATTCTAATATTTGACTCCACGAATTGGCTTACTCTAATTATTTCATATCAGTAAGATCACGCAATATTTGTCCTTTTGTGTCTGGCTTATTTCTCTCATCATGGTGTCTCCAAGGTTCATCCATGTTGTCTCATGCATCAGAACTTCATTCCTTTTCACAGCTGAATGATTTTCTATTGTATGTATATTCCACATTTTGTTTATTCACGGTCTGTTAATGGGCACTTGGACTGCTTCCATTTCTTGGCAATTGTGAATAATGCCACTGTGCGCTTCAGTGTGCAAATATGTGTTTGAGTCCCTGTTTGCATTCCTTTTGAGGATATACCTAGAAGTGGGTGTGCTGGGTCAGATGGCGATTACCTTTCTGGGGATCTGACAAATTGTTTTCCTCAGCAGCTGCACCATTTTACTTCCCCACAAAAATGAATCAGTGTTCCTATTTCTCCATATCCTCTCCAAAACTTGTTATTTTCCATTGTTTAAACAGTAGCCCTTCTAGTCAGTGAGAAATGATATCTTGTGGTTTCAATTTGCATTTCCTTAATAGATACTGATGTTGAGCAGCTTATCATATGCTCTTAGATGAGTGGCATATCTTCTTTGTAGATACCTCTATTGAAGTATTTTTCCCATTTTAAAATTGGATTGTTTGTTTTTTTCTTGTTGAGTTGTAGGATTTCTCTGTATATTCTGGATATGAAATGTTTATTGGATATGTGGTTACCAAATATTTTCTCCCATTCTGTAGGTTGTCCTTTTACTTCCAAGATGAATTCCTTTGATGAATGAAAGTATTTAATTTGACATCTCATTTACTATGTTTTTTCTATTGTTGCTCTTACTTGTGGTGTGAGGTTGAAGAAACCATTACCTAAAACAAGTTGCTGAAGACACTTCCCCATGTTTTCTCCTAGGAATTTTATAGTTTTGGTTCTTATATGTAGGTCTTTGATCCATTTTGAGCTAATTTTTGTATATGGTGTGAGGTAGGGATTAACCTTCACTCTTTTGCACATGAATACCCAGTGTTGCAGCATTTGTTGAAGAGACTATTCTTTCCCCCATTGAATGGACTTGGCACTCTTGTGAAAAATCAGTTGGTCATAGATGTGAGGGTTTATTTCTAAATACTCAATTAGATTCTGTTGGTCTAAATGTCTGTCCTTGCACCAGTACCATGCTGTTTTGATTGCTGTGGCTTTGTAATAAGTTCTGTAATCAGAAATTGTGAGTCCTCCAACTTCATTCTTTTTTTTCAAGACAGTTTTGGCTATTTGGAACCCCTTAACCTTCCATATAAAATTGATGATTGGCCTTTCCATCTCTGTAAAGAAGGGCATTGAAATTTTTATCGGGATTATCTTGAATCAGTAAATAGTTTGGGGTAAATTGGTATCTTAATAATATTTAGCCTCCCAATCCACGAACACGGACTGACCTTCCATTATTTAGGTATTCTTTGATTTCCTTGAGTGATGTTTTGTAGTTTTCTGTGAATAAGTCCTTTACATCTTTGGTTAAATTTATTACTAGGTATTTAATTCTATTCATTGATATTACAAATGGACATTTCTCTTGATTTCCACTATTTCACTAATAGTATATGAAAACACTACTGATTTTTGCATGTGAATCTTGTTCCATGCTATTTTTCTGAATTCATTTATTAGCTCTAACATCTTTGCTGGGGATATTTCAGGATTTTCTACGTATAGAAAATATAGGAAAATATATAGAAAATATAGGATTTTCTATTTATATTTTCATGCTCTCTGCAAATAGGAAATGTTGTACTTCTTTCTTTCCACTTTGGATGCTTTTTGTTTCTTTTCTTTTTTTTTGGCCTAATTGCTCTGGCAAGAATGTCTTGTACAATGTTGAATGATAGTAGTGACAGAGGGCATTCTTTTCTTGCTCTTGATTTTAGAGGGAAAGTTTTCAGTCTTTTACCATTGAGTATGATGTTACTTGTGGATTTTTACAAAAATTATCATTTTTCATATTGAGGGAGTTTCCTTCTATTCCTAGGTTTCTAAGTGTTTTTATCAAGAAGTGGTGCTG
>PVKY010001515.1:0-31353 GCA_004027775.1 Bradypus variegatus | reverse complement strand
AGGATTTTCACAATCACACTCACCCCTTGTAAGCTACATTGTTCTACAGTTCTCTTCAAGAGTCAAGGCTGCTGGGTTGGAGTTTGATAGTTTCAGATATTTACTTCTAGCTATTCCAATATATTAAAACCTAAAAATGTTATCTATATAGTATGTAAAAATGTCCACCAGAGTGACATCTTGACTCCGTTTGGAATCTCTCAGCCACTGAAGCTTTATTTTGTTTCATTTCCCATCCCCCCTTTGGTCAAGAAGATGTTCTCAATCCCACGATGCCAGGTCCAGATTCATCCTTGGGAGTCATACCTTGCGTTGCCAGGGGGATTTACACCCCTGGGAGTTAGGTCCCACGTAGGTCCAAAGGTGGCTTAGTTAGAGAGAGAGGGCCACATATGAGTAACAGAGGCACTCGGGGAGACTCTTAGGTACAATTATAAGCAGGTTTAGCCTCTCCTTGCAGCAACCAGCTTCATAGGGGCCAGCCCCAAGGCAGAGGGCTCAGCACACCAAGCCGTCAGACCCCAATGTTTGTGAGAACATCAACAACAATCCAGGTGAGGAAGGCCAACACCTCTGCATTCTCCCCCAACTCTTCAGGGGGCCCTGAATATTTATTTTTATTCTCCACCCAAATTACTTTAGGATGTGTCGCTATTTCATTCTAAGCTATACAGACCTACCATAGCTCACTTCCTATTTAAAGTTCCATGTAATTGTAGTGTTTGAACAAACTGACTGTAGAAGTTATATAGTTTAGAAAATATAGATCCTACACCAAATAAACATTTCTTCCCTTTGTCTCACATGGGAGTTGAAGTTTGAACACAATCAATTTCAGCCTTTACCCTTTGGTCTGATTTGCTCTAGTCTTAACTAGATCTGCTTTATTCATATCTCTAATTGAAGTCTGGGGTCTATTTCAGCTTTTTTTTTTTTTGACAGTTGCTGTATCTATTAATGCTGATATTCAATCTGCCGAGCTCTAGCTCTGAATTTCAGGAGTAACACAGATACCCAGTATTTCAGAGACCAATCCGGTTATACATTAAGGGATCAGCAGAGGTCGTCTTTTTTAATGTAGATGTTTACAGCTGTAAATTTCCCGCTGCATACTGCCTTTGCTGCCTCCCATATTCTTTGGTTTATTTTGTTTTCCTTTTCATTTGTCTCTTAGAATTATATGATTTCCTTTGTGATTTCTTCTTTGACCCATTGGTTATTTAAGATATTTGTGAATATTCCATTTTCCTTCTGTTATTGATTTCTAGCTTCATTCCATTGTGGTTGGAAAAGATGCTCCGTATGATTTTTATTTGTTTATATTTATTGAGACTTGTTTTGAGGGCAAATATATAGTCTATCCTGGAAAATGATCTATAGCACTTGAGAAGAATATGTTTTCTGCTGTTTTTGGGTGGGGTATGCTATATATATGTCTGTTAGATCTTGTTCATTTATAATATTGTTCAAGTCCTCGATTTCCTTATTGATTTTCTGTCTATATTTTCTAAATATTATTGAAAATGGTATATTGAAGTCTCCTAATGTAGAACTGTCTCTTTCTTCAGTTTTGTCAAAGTTTGCTTTGTGCATTTTGGGGTTCTGTTATTAGGTGCATGCATGTTTTCAAATTTTATATCTTGTTGGTTTGACCCTTTTATTAATATATAGTGTTCTTCTTTTTCTCTTGTAACTGATTTTGACTTAAAGTCTATTGTGTGCAATATTAGTTAGCCACCTCTGCTCTTTTTTTGGTTACTGTTGCACAGAATATTTTTTTCAACCTTTCACTTGTCATCCATTTGTCTTTCTGTCTAAGGTGAGTCTGTTGTAAACAACATAAAGTTGGATCATGCTTTTTTATCCATTTTGCCTATCTCTGCCTGTTGAATGGAGAGTTTAATCCATTTACATTGAAATTAATTACTGATAAGGCAGGAACTACTTTAGCCATGTTGTCATTGGTTTCTTTTATGTCTTACAACTTTTTTGTCCCTCATTTCCTCCATTGCTGCCTTCTTTTATGTATAGTTGATCTTTTCTAGTGAAACAATTTGATCCCCTTCTCTTGTTGGTTTCTGTGTATTTTTTAAGATGTTTTCTTTGTGGTTACCATGGAGTTTATATTTAACATCCTAAATCTGTAACAGTCTAGTTTGAATTGATACCAACTTAACTTTAATAGCATACACAGTGTCTGCTCCTATATCCCTCCTTCCCCCCTTTATGTTGTTCTTATTACAAATTACCTCTTAATATTTTATATGCCCAATAATGTAGAAATATAATTTTTTTGCATTTATTTTAGATCATGTATTAAATAAAAAGTATGATTACATACCAAGAATACAGTATTACTGGCATTTGTATTTACTAGTGTAGTTACCTTTACTGGGGTTTTTTATTTCTTCAGAGAGCTTCAAATTACTGTCTGTTGGCCTTTCTGTTCAACATGAAGAACTCTGTTTAGCATTTCTTGTAGACTGGGTCTAGGGGTGACAGAGTCCCCCAGCTTTTGTTTATCTTGCAATGTCTCAATCTCTCCTTCATCTTTGAAGTACCATGTTGCTGGACACAGAATTCTTAGCTGGCAGTTTTTTTCTTCAAGCAGTATAAATATGTTGTATGACTGCTTTCTCATCTCCATGGTTTTTGTTAGAAATCGCCACTTAATCTTACTGAAGATCGTTGCAGATGATGAGTTGCCTCTCTCTGCTTTACGTTTATCTCATTATCTTTGACCTTCAACAGTAATTATCCTTGGTATAGAGCTCTTTGAGTTCGTACTATTTGGAGTTAGATGGGCTCCTTGGATGTGTAGATCTATGTCTTTTATCAAATTTGGGAAATTTTTGGACATTATTTCTTCGAATATTCTTTCTGCCCCTTTCTCTTTCCCTTTTCCTACTGGGACTCCCATATTGTGTATGTAGATTTGCTGTGTGCTATCCTATAAGTCCCTTAGGTTTGCTGACTTTTTTTCATTCTTCTCACTTTCTGTTCTTCAGACTGAATAATTTCAACTCTTTAAGTTCGCTTATTCGTTCTTCTGCTTGTTTAAATATGCTGTTGAACATCTCTAATTTGTATGGCTGTTACTGTAGTTTTCATTGCCAGAATGTCTGTTTAGTTCTTTTTTAAAATTTCCAAATCATCCTTTTGTTCATGAATCATCTTCTTGATTTTTAAAATTCTATGCTCATATTTTCCTTTAACTCATTAACTAATTAAGGAGCATTGACTTATTATCTTTGAGTAATTGTTCAAATGTTTGGCCTTCCTCTGTTGTTTTATTTTGTTCCTTTGAATGGACCATTTTTTCTTGTCTCTTTGTATGCCTTCTATGACTTTTTTTGAAGTCTGGGCACTTTAACATTTTGATGTGCTAACTCAGGTTCTCCCTCTTCACCGGGGTTTTTATGTAGAGTGACTCTGTGCTGAGGCTCTTCTTCAACACTTAGCCCAGCTTATACCAAATGTAGAGTTCCGCCCGTGGTGAAGAGCTGTCTTCTTCTCAGGTCTTTGTGAGCCTGCTGCTTGCCCTGGGTATACGTGTGGTAGATTTAAAGAACTCCCCAGCATGCACGACTGTTTCCCTTCCATAAAAAAGAGTTTTCCTTCCCAGCCTCTCTTCCCAGGCAGTCAGCTCAGCTCTGTTCTTCTGCTTTGCTGCACCTTTCCACATTGCTTATTTGCCCCAGGTAACTTCCAGGATAGACACTCAGACACTCGTCTTGAGTATGTCTCCCAGGGAGCAGGTTGGGATGATTTACAGAGTTACCCAAGTTGTTCCTGTAGGTACGTTAAGAATCACCAGCCAGCAACCCACACTAGTTATGTGCACGGGCCGCCAAGTCGGCAATCCCAGTTGAGGGGAGCCGGGTTGGGATGAGTAAACTCATTCCATGGCTTTCCTACTGTCTTTCAGTTTTATTTTTCCTGATTCAGCATTTGCTGAGTATTTGTTTACCCTTGATAGTTTCCCAGAGTTCTGGGAATGTTTATTCTGACAGATGCTGCCCATTTTTCGCTGTTTTTTGGAGGGGCTGGAATTCACCAAGGGTGTGTTAGTCCTTTTTTGCTCATATCACCTAGCTATATAGTTTGTTTTTTTTTAACTATCTACATATGTTTAAGTGTACATAAGTAAAGTATTTTGAAAGAATATGTATAACGTTAACAGTAGTTACCTTTGGGATATAGAATTGTAGATAAATGGCTTTCTACATTTTCTACAATTTCTACAAGATGTGTATGTATTTATTATGCACTAAGAATGAAGCAGTATAATTCTTTTGAGAAAAAACAAGTGGTGCTTAGACCAGATTAAACTTCCAAACTGAAAGATAACACACTTTTATTTTGATTAATCCCCCAAATTGCTTTGAAGTTAGAAAGATATTATTTTGCAGAAAAATACCCATTGTAGGTAGACTCTGTTTTCTGAGTCTGAGTCATTTCAGATGGATTTTGAGATGGTGTCAGTTAAATAGTTACGTATAATACCAAGGTACTTCATTTTTGTGCTCCACACCTGTGGGGAAATAAAACTTCTCTGGATTTCTCAGTGCCCCTGTGAGAAGCCCTGGTCTCTCGAGAGCCAGAAGTGTATATGGTAGAAAGATGGAGCATGTGTGCCTCCACTTCCCCGGGCCCCTTCCCTCTTCACATGGGCTGGGGATTAGCGCTGTGGCTCTTTGTTTAGTTAACTGGTGTGATTCCGAAGGGAATCAAACTTCCCTTGTCTCCCTGCGGTGGGCCACATGGTCAGGGCCTGGACGAGGTGCCTGGGTTAAGGCCAGGAGCCAGCAAGCCTGAGAGCTGCGCCTGGGCCTCCAGATGCCAGAGGGGAGGAGGCCCAGGCCTGGGATGCACCTGGGTCGTAACTGCCGAGGTACAGAGGGATAGCTGCCCCTAGAGAGATTTTATTACACTCCACAAGGTAAGGGTGAGAACCCAGGATCCTTTCCATCCCAACTCCAAGGTGCAAAGGTTTTGTGCCCCCTTTTGGGAGTGGTAGTATGGGGACAGCTGCTGCTTTCTCTTGTATATAAGCAGAGAAAATCCATCTTTCTCTCTTCCTCACCTGTGATACAGGCTTTGAAATTTGTGTGCCTGGTCCAGTGACCTGTTGTCATTTCATTACTGCAAGGGATGGAATGGGAATGTGCTGAACCCCATGGCCGTTATCTGCTTTTTGAGGGAATGGTGATAATTGGTTTCTATCTAGAATACCTTCTGTGCATGTTCTGGATGAAATTATTAATGATGGATATTAAAAACCCAACAATATGTACCCTAAATTGCCCTCCTGATTAGAGGAACAAAGAGTTTTAGTGTACATATTTTTGCATTTTTACCTTGCTTCATTCTTAGGAAAGACAGAAGAGTAATTAGAAAGAACATGTTCATCATAGAATTCAACTAGAAAAGGAAACTAATAAAACCGTAGTGATATTATCGCTTATTTTTGCTCCTTTCAAATGCCCTTTGAATGGAATCTTTCCAATGTAAAATTACTTTAACATGAAGGAATTTAACTCTAATGTTATTGTTTTTCAGGTAACAAGGCAACTCTATGAGCCGCTAGTTATGCAACTGATTCACTGGTTCACTAACAATAAGAAATTTGAATCTCAGGATACTGTCGCCTTACTAGAAACTATATTGGTAAGTCATATTGATTCTTTTCTTGCCTTTCACATTGACTCGTTATGTTTGATCTATGTTTAGAACTGCAAGACAAGTTACCTGTCAGGATACCAAAATATACCATCTGGTTGGATTATGTGGTCTTTCTTGCTTTTGTTTTAGGGACTTGGTAAAATGCCATTTTAATGGATAGGGTGCCATATTTATTTACTTGTGATATTTTTAAATATCTGCAAGCAAATATCAGTTCACATTTTTTGTTCTCTATATTTTGGGAAGGATTATAATGTATGACAAACTTATTCTGCATTACAGCTGTGTATGTGGGTGTCTGTGTTGAGATTGGGAGGAATGAGTAAAACTGCTCTTGGACTTCTATCAGAGTTATGGATTGCTGTCATTTAAAAAAGAAGTCTGCACAGTTCAGTAATTAAGTTGGGAGTAAAGGAAGTTTTTGAGCTCATCAGTGTTCTTCTGCGTTCAGACTGAGCAACGGAAGGACCCTAGCTTGTCTTTTGCGCAGGCATGTCCTGAGACTGTAGAGACTTGGCCCCCGGCTCACTGACGGCAGAGGCAGGAAGGAATGTATCTGTCTCTGCGTTCTAAGTTCCCTTCAACCCGTGTTGAATTTGAGGTCAGCTAAAACCGTAGTGCCTTTTGACGTTTATTTTATTATACTTTTTTGAACCTTTGTGAATAACTTTAGATTTGATTCCTTTAAAGTCCTTTTTTAAAAAATTTTACCTATTATTTCAGCCTATAATTTTGTTTTTTTCATATATATCCTTTCGAATCAAAACCACCAGTTAACACTTAACAAGTTTGTTAAGTTTAATTCTATATTTTTGTAAATTGATTCCAATTTGTATCTATATATCACTTTCTGTTAACTTAAAGATGAGCCAGAGGAAACAAGGAATTTGGCAAGGGCATTCCAGGTGGGAAATAAAGTCATTTGGGATGTGGCGGTTTAGTTCAGTCTGGTTCGAGTTTTGACAGCGTGAGGGCATCCTGCGAGGGCTGTGTTGGGCAGGACAGCGGAGCACTGCGTGCTGGCCACTCTACCAGGTTAGTCTGGGCAGCCTCTGTCCTGCTGTCTGGTGGAGTTGCTGACAATGCCCCCCTCTCACTCCCAGATGGCGAGGGGGAGCCACTGAATATCCTTAGTTGAGATAGTGATGCAGTGACCACCAGTGAATTTTGCCTGTGTTTCCCCAAGCTGAGCCCCAAGACTGAAGAATATGTCAGGCACGGGGTAGATGTGAGTTTAATGGGACTTACAGACAGGAGATGGTTCCTCAGTAGTAGCTGGCCGGGAAACATGGAAGTTAGCATCCCACAAAGAGCGGGGGTTGCCGGAGGGTGGTCTATAAGGGTTAGGACATAAGGTGTGAGACAGAGTCTGGTGACACAGGAGTGTGGAGATTTGTTATCGGCAGTGGTCGGGAGGGGAGTTTCAGTGCTTTGTTTACGATACCATTTGTACATCCCCCCCCCCCGCCCCGGGAGGTCTGATGACCTTTAACGTCTGACCTGGTCAAATAGGCAGCTACGGGTAGTAACTCACTTTCAGTATGGAGGGGAGGGGGCCCGGGCCCTGGGTCTCCAACAGCCTGTAATAACTACATATAATTAAATTTAATACTTGGCTTATTTTTGTTCAGCTGGATTTATTCTAATGTTTTTATCTCAGCTGTTTCTTTTCCCCTTTTGATCCTTGAAGGAAATCTAAGGGTTTCAGAAAGAAATCGGATAAGATAATAAGAAAGTAAAATGAGTAGTTGAGGAAAGAAAAGGTCAAGGAGGAAATGTGAACTCAGGAGGTTACAGTGAAAGAGTGTCCCTGGGTTTGTAAGGAAGGGTGGCTCATTCCTGATGTCACCACAGGTAAAGTTTACCTCTGCCCTGACAGGCTTGGTAAATGTCACCTCTTCACCTTCCTGTGGTTTATGTTACCTTCTTGAATTCTAATTAGCACTGCAGTCAGGGATTTGCATTTAGCAAGTCGCTGGGGATGTTAGGCAGACCTTTGCTATTTCACAGTTCAGTGTACTTTTTTTCAAGTTAAACTTTTCCCAAATGGACCTGAGAGGGATAATACCTAGAGGGAAACAAAAACATTAAAGAATAATTTTCTCTGTTAACATTGTTCAAATTTCATTAGCTATTTTCTCTAGGTATTTAGAGACTGCACCTTACAGGGACTGCTCATATAGGGAATTTTTTCTCCCACTTATGTTTTTTTTAAAGAAGTTACAGAAAAATCATGTATAAAATACAGGGTTCTCATATTCCACCTCTGGGATGTTCTCTTAGTTTATCCTGGGGCAAACTCTGGCCTTCATCTCTTAGCTAAACATCCCTCTGTCTGCATCTCCAAGCAATTCTGCACCTCAGCATCAGCAAGCCTTTGGGTCTATGTGGCTGTTTTATAGGACTCCAGTAAACTAATCAAGACCTATGCTGAATGGGTGGGGCACACTCCATGGAAATAATGTAGTCAGAATTATCACCTACAGTTGAATGGGTCACATCTCCATGGAAACAACCTAATCCAAATATCCCACAAGATTGGATCATACAATGTTTGTCCTTTTGGGTCTGGCTTATTGCATTCAACATGCCTTCAAGGTTTGTCCACGTTGTCACAAATACCAGAACTTCATTCCTTTTGTGGCTGAATAATATTCCATTGTGTGTATATACCACAGTTTTTTTTATCTGTTCATTGGTTGATGGACATTTGGGTGGCTTCCATCTTTTGGCAATTCTGAATAATGCCACTCTAAACATTGGTGTGCAAATATCTCTTTAGTCTCTGCTTTCATATCTTTTGGATATATACCTAGCAGTAGGATTGCTGGGTCATACAGTAATTCTGAACTTTCTAAGGAACTTCCAACCTGTCTTCACAGCATTTTGCATTCCCACCAACAATGAATGAGTTTTCCTATTTCTCCATATCTTCTTCAACACTTGTAATTTTCCATTTTTTTATTGTAGCCCTTCTAGTGGTTTTGATTTGCATTTCCCTAATAGCTAGTGATGTTGAGCAGCTTTTCATGTGGTTTTTGGCCATGTATATATTTTCTTTGGAGAAATGTCTACTCAAGTCTTTTGCCCATTTTTAAATTGGGTTGTTTGTATTTTGTTATTGATTTTGAATGATTTCTTTATATATTCTAGATGTTAAGCCCTTATCAGATATGTGGTTTCCAAATATTTTCTCCTGTTGCACAGGTTATCTTTTTTATTTTCATGATAGAGTCCTTTGATATAAGTCTTTCATTTTGATGAGGTTCCATTTATCTATTTTTTCTTTTATTGCTTGTGTTTTAGGTGTAAAGTCTTAAGAAACCATTGCTTAATGTGAGGCTTAACATCCAGAATATATAAAGATGCCTTCTGACATTTTCTTCTAGGAGTTGATAGTTCTGGTTCTTATATTTAGGTCTTTGATGCATTTTGAGTTGATCATTGTATATGCTGTGAGGTAGGGGTCTACCTTCATTCATTTGCACATGGGTGTCTTGTTTTCCCAGTACCATAAGATTGTTATTTCCCTATTGAGCGGACTTGGCACCATTGTAAAAATCAGTTGGTCATAAATGTTAGCGTTGATTTCTGAGCCCTCAGTTCAGTTCCATTGGTCCATATGTCTTGTGTCAGTAGCATGCTGTTTTGATTACTATGGTTTTGTAATAAGGTTTAAGATCAGGAAATATGAGTCCTCCAGTGTCATTCTTCTTCAAGGTGGTGTTTGTTATTCAGGGACCTTTATACTTCCACACAAATTTGATGATTGCCTTTTCCATTTTTGCAAAGATATTTGATTCCTTCAGTTGCTCTTTTATTATAAATGAATTTTTTTTTTATTTGTTCTTCAGATCATTCATTACTAGTATATAGAAACACTACTGATTTTTGGGCGTTGATCTGGTACCCTGTCGTTTTGCTGAATTCATTTATTAGTTGCAGTAGCTTCATTGTAGATTTTCACAATTTTCTGTATGTAGCATCGCATCCTCTGCAAATGGAGGAAGTTTTACTTCTTCCTTTCCAATTAGAATGCCTTCTATTTCTTTCTTTTGCCTGACTGCTTTAGTAAAAACTTCCAGATCATTGTTGAATAACAGTGGTGACCGTGGGCATCATTGTCTTGCTCCTAATCTTAGAGGGAAGGCTTTCAGTCTTTCACCATTGAGTGTGATGTTTGCTGTGAGTTTTTCATATAGGCCTTTTTTCATGTGGAGTAAGTTCCCTTCCATTCCTATTTTTCTGAGTGTTTTTACTAAGAAGGGATGCTGGCTTTTGTCAGATGCCTTTTATGCATCAACTGACATGATTTGGTGTTTTTTCCCCTTCCATTCTGTTGATGTGGTATATTAATTAATTGAATTTCTAATGTTGAACCACCATTAAATACCTGGTATAAATTCAGATTGATCATGGTGGTGTATAGCTCGTTTACTGTGCTGTTGGATTCAGTTTGCTAGTATTTTGTTGAGGATTTTTGCATCTATATTCATAAGAGGTATTGATCTGTAATTTTCTTTTCTTGCGGTATCTTTATATGCCTTTGGTATGAGGGTGATGTTGGCATCTGTTTCAGTTTGCTAAACTGCTCAGAGCAGATACCATGAAATATGTTAGCTTTAACTGTGAGAGACAGTTTTGAAGCTGTGAAAATTTGTAAAATCTAGGCATCATCGAGATGATTGTTTCTTCCTGAAGACTGGCTGCTGGCGATTCTGGACTCCAACACGTGGCCAGGCACACAGCAGCATCTGCTGGCCTCTCCCTGTCTTCCCGGTTACTGCTTTTAGCTTCTTGCTTCTGTAGCTTTCTCTCTCTCTCTTGGTATTCATACCATTTATAAAGGACTCCAGTGAGAGTGAAGACTCACCCTGGAACATGCCTGAAGTAACATAATCGAAGGGTCCTACTGACAAGAGGTTTACAACCGCAGGAATGGATTAGCTTTAAGAACATGGTTTTCCGGGGATGCATAAAGTTCCAAACCAGCGTAGCCTCATAGAATGAGTTAGGGAAGGGAGTGTTTCCTCTTCTTCAACTTTTGGGAAGACTTGGAACAGGTTAGGTGTTAATTCTTCTTGGAATGCTTGTTAAATTCAACTGTGAAGCCATCTGGTCCTGGGCTTTTCTTTGTTGGGAGGTTTGTTTTATTATTATTATTATTATTGATTCAATATCCTTATAAGTTACTGGTTTTTTGGTATCTTCTGTTTCTTCTTGAGACAGTGTAGGTTGTTTGAGGGTTTCTAGGATTTGTCCATTTCATTAGATTATCTGGTTTATTGGTGTACAGTGTTCATAGTATCCTCTTACAGTCCTTTGTATTCCTGTGGTGTTGGTATTAATATCCCTCTTTTCATTTCTGATTTTAGTTACTTGTATCTTCTCTCTTTTTTCTTTCTCAGTCTAGTTAAAGGTTTGTCAATATTATTGATGTTTTCAATAGAAAATTAGTTTTCTATTGAGCTTTTGGTTTTATTGATTTTCTGTATTGTTTACTTTAATTCTCTGTTTCATTTACCTCTGCTCTAATCTTATTTCCTTCCTGCTGCTCACTTTGGGTTTGGTTTGCTCTTCTCTTTCTAGATTTTCTTGTTTTGAGGTAAGATGTCAATTTGAGGTCTTTCTTCTTTTTTAATATAAGCATTTAGACTTAGTAATTGCCCTCTCAACTTTTGCTGCATCCCATAAGTTTTGGTTTGTTCTGTTTTTATTTTCATTTGCCTCAAGATATTTCCTAACTTCCTTTGTGATTTATTTCTGGCCCCATATATTAAGAGTATGTTACTTAATTTCCACATACTTGTGAATTTTCCATTTCTCCCTCAGTGATTGACTTCTAGTTTTATTCCATTGTTGTCAGATAAGAAACATTGTATGATTTCAATATTTTTTAATTTATTGAGACTTGTTTTGTGAGCTTACATATGATCTGTCCTAGAGAGTGATCCATGTGCACTAGAGAAGAACGTATTCTGCTGCTGTTGTCTGAAGTGTTTTTTATATATATGTGTATGTATATGTTGGTGTGTGTGTGTGTGTATATGTATATATATATTTATATACACACACATATATATATGTATTAGATCCAGTTGGTTTAGAGTATTGTTCAAGTCTTTTATTTCTTTGTTGATCTTCAGTCTAGAATAGTGGTATATTGAAATCTACTACTACTGCTGTAGAACTGTCTATTTCTCCTTCAAATCTGTCAATATTTGCTTCCTATATTTTGGGCTCTGCTGTTAGGTGCATGTATATTTATAATTGTTTGGTCTTCTTGTTGAATTAACCCCTTTATTATCATATGGTAACCCTGTTTGTCTCTTGTCACAGGGTTTGTTTGTTTTTAAAAAACTTTAACGATCTTTTATTAAGAAACTCCTTCAGGGTTAGCTTTTTACCAGCTAACAAGCAAATCACTGTCTCTAACAAGATCAAGGATGGAGGTGCAGACCCAATACAGACTGTCACTCAAACAAAGGATAAAAACATAAATAATTTTTTTAATTAAATTCAGTTTTATTGGGATGCCATACAGTCATCCATGGTGTACAATCAGCTGTTCATAGTATCATCAAATAGTTATGCATTCATCACCCCAATCTATTTTTTGAACATTTTCCTTACAGCAGAAAGAATAAGAATAAAAAATAAATGTAAAAAAGAAAACCCAAAGCATCCCCCCATCCCACCCTATTTTTCATTTAGTTTTTGTGCATAAATAGTTTTTAAAAAAGTAAAATTCTCTAGTATTGCAGGAAAAAAATCCCCCAAAACAGCATTAAAAGCAGCATTTGGCAGCCTATGCTGTTTAAAAACCCTAACTTGGGATAAATGTAGATCATTAACCTCTCATATTAAAAAAAAAAAAATTCCCCTTCTCTTCCTTATTCAATTCCCACCATTTATTCCAAGCAATACCCAAAGCATAAGCGTATAAGACTTAATTCACTTCTCTTGGTGTCTGCCCATCTGTTATTACTCACCAAGCATTATCCCTGAGCGTTTTTCACCTCTATTACAATCAAAATATTGATCCCTAATTTCTAGGTCATCAGAGGGCTGGATTTCTGGAAACTTGCCAAATGTCCTCCCACTTCCCTTGAGCTCAGTGGGGACAGTGTACCTGACGGAGAGTGTAATGCAGGGCTGGGCACAGGGGACGTTTCTTAATAAGAAACCAGATGCCTTGTAAACCTAAAGTCTACTCTACCAGGTAAAAATAAGTAGCAGCAGGAACCAAACTGTTGACTGTACCAGGAAGGTGCATTTTCTGCCTACTTTACCCTAAAAGTAAGAGAGGAATATTTGACCTGGTGTTTGGCTTCCCAGAAGTTTCAGGGGCAGCATGTTTTGGGTGAAATCCATGATGCAAAGAAAGATAAACAGTCACAGGGATAGTCTTTGCTGTTTCAGGCTGGGTAGAGCTCTTGTTCCTAGGCAGCCTGGTTCATGACTGTATTTTTAAAGCAGTTTCCCCTTATGCAGCACACTTAATAATTATTGGGGGAATTACTTTTTCATTTCAACTTCACAACTGACATATTCCTCAAAAGGAGCTTCTCAAAAAATATCAATGGAGACCATCCCTCTTAGTTTTGGATCACAGCTCCTTCCATTTAATGGGCTTCTTGCCAGACTTCTCTAGCAGCTCACTGATTTTAGAAAAACATCTACATCGAAAGAATCCTCTATACACTGGCAGTGGGAAGAGATGACAGCAGTTGCAGCATGTGGTGCTGCTTGCTGTCAGTGACGCTGCCCTTCCTCTGAGCACAAGGGTCCCAGATAAGAAGGCAAGGTCAGTCAAGTTCTGGCTTAACCAGGACACAGCTGCATTGGTGAGTTGCTCCCAACTTTTTCCTTAAGAGAATTGGCTTGAGGCACTTGAACAGTGAGCACAGCATTGGGTAGAAGAACACTTTGTCAGGCCCACCCAGATAAATCTCCATGAACAGGATGAACAAAGCCAAAATACAAGTGTTTTCCAAACTGAGATAGAACATGTTCTTGAACACTAAGGCAGAGCCCGTGAGCTTCACTGGGTCCATGATACGGACCTGTGCAAGGATGACAACTTGCACATCTCTTATGTGACACATCTAGGTCCACATGAAGACTTGGTGTGGGGGTGGATGGACAGTGCCATGCTTGCTTGCTTCAGCAGAAAATCTCGTTAGCTTTATGAAAGTTTCCTGAACTCTCCACTGAGAGTTTCAGCTCTCTTCCAAACCCACAGGCACATTGCGAGCCGTGAGCTCCAGCAGAGCCGTAACTTTGTTCCTCTGAATTCAGACCAACTGCCAGGCTCACCCTGCCCGGCCTGGGCCTTCTTCATGTGGCTGGCTTCCGCATCCCTCTGTTACCCACTTTCCTCAGCTTCTGCTGCTTCCACCACCACATTCAGGGCTGCGGGCACATGACTTCCTGGAGAGCTCCAGAAAAAGAAATAATAGAGGATCTTCTGGCCAGTCTTCCCAGAGCTGAGGAGGGAGTGTGTGCCACCTGTGGGCTCCACATCAAGTTTTTTACTTAAAGGCTATTTTATCCGATATTATGATAACTACCCTACATACTACATGGTTACTACATACATGGTATTTTTTTTTCCATCCTTTCACTTTCAACCTACTTATGTCTTTTAATCTAACATGAATCTCTTGTAAACAGCATGTAGTTGGGTCAGGCTTTTTTTTTTTTTTTTTTAATCTAATCTGCCATTCTCTGCCTTTTGACTGGGAGTTTAATCCATTTACATTTAAAGTAACTACTGATAATGCAGGACTTTCTTTTGCCATTTTGCTATTTTATGTTTGTAAGTCTTTTGCCTTTGTTGACCTTCAATTCTTTCCTTAATGCCTACTTCTGTATTTATTTGGCTTTTTGTACTGTACCATTTTGTACTGTACCATTTTGAACCCCTCTTATTTCTTTCCAAATATATGTTTAGTAAAATCTTTGTGGTTACCATGGGGTTAAAATTTAACATGCTAAAATGATATCAATCATACTTGATTTGATAGCAGCTTATCTTCAGTCATTCAATAGCAATACATTGTTCCTATACATACCCTCTGTCCCCTTCACTTTTTTATTTGTACTTATTATATTGTACAAAGATACAATTTATATGTCCAAAACCATCAATTTATTATACTTTTTATACGTTTGCATTTTTAGCACCTGTTTGAAGCAAGAAGTGGATTTACATAACAATAAAATATAATAATATTAGCATTTAAGTACATTGAACAAAGATGAGTGTGAGTATGGTTGAAAGAGGAGGACTAGGGGCATGTGTACACCAGAAGGAAAGACAGAAGATAAAGACTGGACTGTATAACTTAGTGAAAACTAGTGTGGTCAATGATGGTGATTAAATGTACAAATATAAGAATGTTTTTACACGAGGGAGAACAAATGTTTCTTTGTCTTATAATCTTTAGTTGCTCACTATACATTTTAATATTTTAAGGTCCTAACTCTGGGATTTAGTCCCTGGGTTGTCCCTTAAGTTTGTGTACAGCTAGTGATATGGCAGAGATTTTCTTGAATGCCAGGAGCTAATCAAAACAGACAAACCAAGGCAAAAAGCATCTTTCACTCTCTGCAAATTGGCTCTGCTTTGACTGGTGGTGTTCTTCAGAGCTTAGCCCTCCTGTCAAGCAGATCAGCTCAAGGCAAATGGGTAGTGCAGGGTCCTCTTTGTTTGATCAGAGCCTGCCTGGGACTGGAGCTCAGGAGCTTGCTCCATCTCCTGGGATTGTGCTAACTAGAGGTCTTAGATATTCCCTGTTTATAATGTATTGGAGTTTGAGTGAATGCCCCTCTACTCCCTTTGGAATAGATCTCCCTTCCTTCCTGGGTGCTGTCTTAGATGACTTAGTACAGATAGTCCTTTGCCCCAGGTAGCTTCAACTTAATTGTTTCTCACACTGTCCAGCTGTCTGCAGGCAGCTTCTCTGCCCTCAGGACAAACTCTGGAAAAGGGAGATGGAGATGTTTCCAGGCTCAGTGTCTCCGATTTCCACCTGAAAGATGGCACTGACATAGATGCACCCCAGCATGCACATTGTGCTCCCCTTGGAACAGAGCGAGGGACCCATAATGGGAGGTCAAGCTGGCTCCACCCCACATTGTGGAGGGGATGGGGGATGGGCTGTCAAGGGCACCAGGAGCTGCTTCCATGGCTTTTGAAGCCGGGGCCCCTCAATTCAGCCCTTGCTGGACTAATGCAGCCCTTTAACTGTTTTCCAAGGTTTTGAGGAAGGTTACTGTCTTTAAGATTGTTCTGCTTGTTCTGCTGCCTTGATCCCAGTGGCTGCCCTCAGAGCAGGCCCCAGCCATCTGAAATAGTTGATCAAGGCACTCACCAGTACTTACTGAAATTCACCAGTCTCTTTCTCCCCCTCTCCCTGGATGCTGCAGTGTTACCGTAGTCTCCGAAGTTTCCAAGAGGTTGATTCAATTTCTGCCAGTTCAATAGTTTTGTGGAGGGAGCTTCCTACTTTGCCATCTTCCCAAGTCCTCTCCGAAGTTATGTTTTCGAAACAACATTTCCATGTGATTTTCTTTGTGCAGCAGTAGTTTCCTTGGAACTTGCCAGGGTCTCATGCTCTTTAACTTCAGTAAACAAAGAATCTCAGAAATCATTAACAGGTATGGTCAGCAATCACAAAAATTCTTAGGATATAGCCACTGTGTTTCTTCAGGAGGAGGAAAGAAAGCTTTGTTGTTGTGATATAATTAAAGTATTCTTTTTTCATGAATTTTTCAGTTTCTAGAAGAGTTTTCATTGTGTCAAAAGAAAATTGTTGGCCTCCATCTCCCAGGCGCCTGGCAGCTTTATAGGGCAGCGGCGTGAAGGACCCGCCGCTGCGCGTCATCGGAGCCCCTGGGGCGCGTTGTTGCCCGGCAGACAGGCCGAGCACCCTCGCGTGTCCCCGGGTTGGTCCGGGAGTGTCCGAGGCCCCTCGCGGGATGCGCAGACTGGGCCAGACCTGCGCAGGCGGGGGGTGTCATGACGCACCTGCCCTAATCCTGCCGCGGCCAGATGGTGCCGGGCTTGGGTCGCGGCTCCAAGCAGCTGGGCATCCCCACTGCTGACTTTCCTGAACAGTAGTGGATAATCTTCCGGCTGGTGTATCAGCTGGCGTTTGTTATGGTTGGGTCCGTGTTGGAAGTGAAGCTGTCCATAAGATGGTGGTGAGTGCAGGGTGGAACCCATACTACAAGAATACAAACAAGTCCATGGGAACTCACATTTATGCATACCTTCCCCATTTATGCATTGGGGAAATGCTCAATGTGGCCGTCATTGGCTACCGCAGACCAGAAAAGAACTTGGATTCTTAAGTGTCATTTATTCCAGCAATTCAGGTTGATATTGAGGAAGTTAAGAAATGACTAGAATTGCGAGAACATTTGAAACTTAAAGAAGACAATTTCTTCCAGGTTCCAAAAAGCAAAATAATGAATGGCCACTGCTGAAAAAGCTTTTTTATTCATTCACTGTTTTCTGTTATTTCACTGCTCATAACTACAAAGTCTCATGTTGACTATATTTTGAAAATCAATCATTTTCCTATAGCTGCAAATTAAACAGTACAATGTAGTCACTATATTTATGCTTCAACTGTTAAATTAAACCCATCATGCCACAGTACTAAAAAGATTTCATTTAAAAATCAAGATTCTTTTTTATCTTATGTGTTGATTAAAACCTCTTTCAAAACTTTCTAAAATGTACCACTTAGAAAGATCTTAAGTTTATTATGACGGAAATAATATGTACATTAAGTGTGGGTGAAGGGCACAGCACTAGAGTGAGATGAGACACGATTCTCATGGTAAAATGCCAGAATGTATGTATGTACCTGTATATAGCATGTGCTGCTCAACAGAGCAGGCTTGTAGAAGTAAATGCGTTACACAGAGGTTTGGAAGTCTATTTTGAACCTAAGAGGAAAAATCTAGACTTTTTTTTTTTTTTATAATTGTGCATTAATTTTTTACATAGTCATGAAGATTTGTGAAATTTCATTTCAGTCATTTTCTTCATGAGGTGAAATCATTGTACTCTGTTCCATTTTTACGTAGATCTGCCTCAAGTCTAAATGGTCTTGACTTCCTCCTTCGACCAGTTTTTTGTGTGTATTTTAAGACAAAGACAAATGAGTGTGTTTTCAAATCTGTAATTCTCATTTTTGCATTGGATAACCCTTTTCTCCTTTTTAAGAGGAGAAACTCTTGTACTTTGATATTTTTCTTGATTGGTTCTCTTTTCCTTTAAATGATTGTCGGTGTTGAGTTTTTGTTTTGTTTTTTTCCATTTAGATTAGGTTACAACTATACACTTACAAGAGACTGAATGTCTTTACCAGTCTATCCTTTCACTCTATAAACAGTGATGGCCTTGCATATCTGCATTGCACTTACAGAAAAAAAATTCTTTAGGTTTCAAGATTTAATTGAGCATATAGCAGTTCATTTATATATAACAGTTTCTTAAAGAACAAAATTCTTGGGATTCTCCTCCTCTGAAAATATTTAAGAGCCAATTAAACTTGAAAGAGCTTGAAAGTTACTTATTTTTCATATAATTATGTGCCTGAAAAAACTCTAAACTCTGTAGTTGTATATGTTTAATGCCAGTCCAAAGAGTGCCTGTAGCTTGGGGGAAAAGCATAAATAAGAAAGTTCTAGTTAAATAATCTACATTTCATACATTTTCCTTCCTGTTAACTATGTGATTTTTGGCTATTTGAGTCTTTTTGTTTATGTAGGCAGAAATTTGTAATTGAAAGTTGTGAAATTAAAGTTACAGATTGCTTTGGGTCCCTGAAAGAGTACATTGCATCATTGTTCACTTTAGTACTGGGTTTGCTGGAAAGGAGGGGCAGTATATAGAAGGTAATTTTACAGATGAAAACCACTCATTATAAATCAGTTTTCCCTGTTCGGCATAAATGAATCAGAATAAAGTATACAGAAAAACATCTAAAAGTCACATTGGATTACAGGGAAACCTGGATAAATTCAGTTGGTTGTATTTTATTTTATGGTGTACAACTTTGTGACAAACAGCCAGTTTGTGATGTTTTTCATTTCTTTATAAAAATATTTAGAAAATGAAATTTAATGTAGGAATAAAATATTTGAACAAAATACACCCTAATTATCTGTGCTTTTATGAAGCAGAATTAAACATGCAAAATGTTAAAACAGGTTTCTGTTTGTTTGACTAGTTTGCTGCTAATTGTGTCCTTATACATATATGAAGACTCTTTGATATTTTATTGTTGCCTTGTGTTTTTTAAATAGCCATGGCTTTTGAAAATCCGACAGTATCAACATTTTTGAAAGTTTTGTGTGAAGTATTTATGTATTTTAAGAAATTACAGTAGCACCATTTTGATTGGTCTGCATGTTTCCAGGCATTGATATAAATCTAAGAGATTTAAAAAAAATTATTGTCTAGAGTTTAGATTCTAGACAATCACATTGGTTTTACCAGTGTTTATTTTTTCTTGAATATTGCTATACCTTAGTTTTCATAACATAATCTTGTGCTCAGAGGCAAATCAGGTGTATTCAGTTGTCATTCAGTGGTAGCAACAAAGGCATGTTGGTATGTTTCAGGATGGAATTGTGGATCCCATTGACAGTACTTTAAGAGATTTTTGTGGTCACTGTATTCAAGAATTCCTAAAATGGTCCATTAAGCAGACAACACCACAGCAGCAGGAAAAAAGTCCGGTCAACACCAAGTCACTTTTCAAGCGACTCTACAGCTTTGCCCTTCACCCCAGTGCTTTCAAGAGGCTCGGAGCAGCACTTGCTTTTAATAATATCTACAGGGAATTCAGGTAAGTGAGATACATGACAGGGAAGGGCGTAAAAGGAGCTCTTTAAGTGTTTAGTAGTGATTTTTAAAGAAACTTATCCATTTATTCATATATCAGGCAGTTCGTAGGTAATTATATCCTGGATTCTGTGCTTTGTTCTGGGGATTCAAAAATGAATTAAAATGCAGTTTGCACTCAAAAAGTTCAGAAACTGTTGAGAAATACGTACAAAGGTTATTTACACAGCAGTCTTCTACATACAATGAAGACAATTACATGGGGTCTTTTGATTCACAGAGGAGTGTCTGACCCAGTTTGAGGTAGTTAGGGAAGGCTTCTGGTAGAGTTTATATTTTAAATAAGACTTAAAGCCTGAATGAAAATCAGGCAAGCCATTTCAGATTGACGGGATGGGATGGAGATATGAGGAGATGGAGAAATCTTACATTCCTTGATCGTGAAGTTTGAGGTATGGAAAGGAGCACAGTGAAATGTGAGGAGAGCTTCATGTGCCATGTTAAGAAGTTTGGATCACCTCTGGGCGAGTCCCTGGAGTAGTTAGAGCAGGGGAGTGACACGGTCAGATTTCCCCCTAAAATTTACATACTGTATGGCAGCTGTGTGGAGGTGAATTTGAGTGGGACAGCACTGAAGGTAGGGATGCCAATGAAGGGGCTATTACAGAAGTCCAAGGAAAAGATAAAAAGAATTCCCTGACCTAAGGTAGTAGTGGTAGTCATTCATCTATTCACTATCTATTTATGAAAATTATGTGCCTGGCAATGTCCCAAGTGCCAGAGGGAGAGTCTCTTCATGAGGGTTTCATTTCAGAAAGGGGGACAGGTATTAATCAATTAGCCCCAAAGATAAATATAAATTATAGCTGAAATAAATGCTATTAAGAAGAGGTACATGTTTGGGAGGTCAGAACAGCTTTTCTCAGGAAATGGGAGTCGGGATAGAGAAGAGGGGATCAATTATAAAAATAGGATAGATGGAGAGGAGTCTGTCTCTGTGTTTAAGTGCGTTTGTATGAAAATTAACTACTTGACAGAGTCTAAAGTCACTGTTTTTCTCTTTTAGCTTTTTAAATTATGAAATCTGTATGTACAGAAGAATGTTTAAAACATATTCGTGACGTTTATAGAATAATAATAAAACAAGTTCCTCCACCCATCACCTTGGTTAAGAAATAGAATACAGTCAGTGTTTTACAAAACTGCCAATCACATATCCCTCCCCTACTTAACCCCCAGTAGTAATTATTCTCCTAACTTTTATGTTACTTGTCCCCTTGATTTTCTTTATAGTTGTATCATCTATGTGTGTGCCTCCAAGCAACATGTTATTTAGTTTTAGAAAGCTGATAGTAAGCACAAAGATAGCTGTGTCAGGAAAGGGAAGCATTTTACTATACGGTGAAGGATCCCAGAAGATGAGCTGAACAGAGGCTGGCGACCACTTCCCCTGAGAGATTCCAAGTCCCCTTCTAAATAAGTAGATGGGCAAGATCCAGAGTCAGTCCTGGGAAGCAGGACTCTCTGGAACCTGGGCATGTGAGATGGCTGTGAAGTGACCAGCACGGGATGGCTGGGGGAGAAATAGCATCAGAAGATGTGGACTGCACTTTAGTTTCTGCTTCTGGGCTCACCACCACCTATCAAAGCTAAATTCGCTTGTGACAGAAATGAGCATTGGCAGCTGATGCAGGCTGAACATGCACAGGAAAACGTGAAATTTGAAACCAGAGTCGTGATAAGCCAAGTTCAGATAAGAATTTGGGCTGGGCTCATGGGGCCTTCTGTTCAGGTTGAAGTGAACATTTCAAGGATATTTTTGAGAAAGGGTGCAGGAGAGCTAAATTTTTGAGATCTTGCACGTTGAGTAATAATGTAATTCTAATGGCTCCTTCCTGTGTGCCAGTGAGTTGTTTTGCACACCTCTGTTTGGAGAGTACAACTTTAAAGTATCATTTTTTCACCATATCTCTCCTTACACACTGTAACTGGTTTCCTGGTACCTAAGGTAAACTACTGTACTTAGCCTGGCTTTCCAAGACCTCATCTCCAACTGACTTTTGCAGTCTTATCACAATTACTCCTCCAAATTAACTGTTCTTCCAGTTTTGCCGGTTTGCTTGCTGGCCCTGTGTTTTTCATCTTACCTCCATTTCTTTGCTCATGCTGGTTTTATTTATTTATTTGTAATTTTTTATTCTCAGTCTCTGATCTGGGTGTGAATCATTTGGGAGGAATGGGGCTTGTGGAACCCCAAGAGCTCTCTTCTCCTGGAATTCAAATTTAAAACAAAAATTAGGATACTTTCCCTGCCAAACCAAACACTAGGGTGCATCTCTTCTTCTAAATCCTCTCCATCCTCCAGGGCCTTGCTCCTGTTCTCTGTCCTCTGAGAGGCAGCCTTCCCGTGAGTGATGCGGTGACCCAGCACTTCACCATGGAGCTGAAGGCACAACCGGAGCGTCCTATGCTTTAGTTTCCTCTGAAGTCCTAAGAACTTACTGCCTTTACCAGTCGTTCTGTAGTTAATCATTTACTGTCCTGTGTTGTTGAAGAATAAATTTTCCACTGGGAGAATTGGCCACTGCAACTTAACTATACACCCTTTGCTACCTTGAGCCACCCATGACTGTACGCTACTGCTCTGTATACATAGATGGGTGACAAACATTGCTCACTGAGTTAACTGTCTGCACATACAGGCTAGGCTGGAACAGGGCTTAGCATTTACTCCTTGTGTTGACTTATTCTTAGATCAGTTGAACAAGCTTTTAAAATTCATTTATTTTAAAAGAATGTGGATATGGTATCTGATCTTATTTTTTACTACATTTAATTTTAATGAGTTGTGTAAAAGTGTGGTCAGAATAGTGTTTCTAAGGTCATGTGCTATGAATAATTACACAAACATAGGAGGAGGAGGGGAGCTTATGCACAGAGAGAAAGCCAGTGTTGCCTGTTTTGGTTTATGTTGTCTTAGTCTGGTCTGCTTTTGAGGAGATTTTCTTCTTTGAGATGTATTTTAGGTTGCTTTTTGCTTTAAAATACTTGAGCCATTTGTTTAATGAATTTAATGTATGTGTTCTCTAACAACAGTGCTTTTTCCTGCATCATCCTGCTCTATTATTTTCTTAGGTGAGGCTTAATATTCTTTATTTTACAGAGAAGAAGAGTCTCTGGTAGAGCAGTTTGTGTTTGAAGCCCTGGTGATATATATGGAAAGTCTGGCCTTGGCACATACAGATGAGAAATCCTTAGGTATGTTATCCCAGCTTGCTGTTTTCATGTCAGTGTGTGCCTTAGAAGTCTTTAAGAGCTTTTCTACTCAGAGGTTAAGCCTCAGGTGATTCTCTCATAAGGTAGAGTCTTTTCTCAAGTCTCCCAGTTGGGGTGATAATTGTGAAGGGGGCATGTGCCTCTTCAGTGCTGTCATCCAGTTCATGAAAGTTTTCCACGCCTTGTCCTTACGGCTCACCCTGTACATCTGGTGGACACTGAGCTTGACCCCTGGATCCTCAGAAAACCTGCCCAGGGCTGGAGGGCAATTTCATTATGTAGTTCAAATGACACTAGTCAGTTACTGTGATGGTGCAAAATATAAAAATTACAGATTGCATGTTGTTAGAAAGCTGAGTGTAATAACCACTGAGATACGGTCAGTGTCTCTGAACTCACTACAGAGCACTAGAAAAAGTAGGTCTTATTACAAGATGATGATAAAGCATTTCAGGCATAGTTAAGGAATAATAGGAAGATACTAAGCCAGAAATGGGCTAAAGTACCTAAGAGAGTGATAAATGATATCTTTATGGTTAAATTCTTTCCAGAAGCTATTAGGCAAATCATAGCTGTTTGAGCTGGACGAATTCTTAGAGATCTCACCATTCAGTCCCCATAGTTAGGGCCCAGAGGCCCAGAGAGTATAAGTGATTTATTTAGACCACATAGCCTTGCGGTGCAGGACTTCTCTTTCACTAAACCATATTTTAGTTTCTGGTTATTTTTTTTTAAAGGCAGGTTGAAATCTCGCATCATCCATGTTGATAGCCTCCTGTGGCCAGAGATGCTTAAAAGTTAGTCCTCACCATCATTAAGCTTAAAATTACATTGTTTATCTTAACATTCCACAGAGGTGAATTTCCTCAGCAGATGAAACATTCTTTCTAAAATCCCTGCTGCATTTAAAGAGCATAGCAAGAAAGCTGTTTCTTTTTGGCAGAGGGCAAAGTAAGTTGCATAAGCCTCCTCCTCTAAGTGACCATAGACTCCTGGGGTGATACCATCTCCTTTCCATTCTTCTGTTTCTACATTATTAAGATACAATATGATTTAACCTACATCAGAAGAAAGGGAGATCAAGAAATTTTCACTTTTAAATGATAGCTTTAAGTTGAGGGTATATAGGCTCTGGTCTGGTCCATGGGTTTTGTGATACTTAAAGGGCTCTTCCATTTCTAATCCATTATATGCCAGTGTGTTTTGGCCAGTTGAGGTGTGGTATTACAGTGTGTGTGTGTGCGCGCGTGTGTGCACGTGTGGCTTCTGGTTGCCATCAAACTGTATCCTACAGTGTTTTTAAATATGGATTTGGTTTTGTTTTTGGACAGGCAATGTAAATTCATCTAAATTTCATATTCTGAGGGACAAGATACTAAATTTCCTTTTTTATTAAAAATTTAGGCCAATGAACTTCTAATAATAATAATAATTAACTACATATCTTCTTTGGAATTTTTTTTTTTTTTGTACTTGAGAATAGGTACAATTCAACAGTGTTGTGATGCCATTGATCACCTAAGGCGCATCATTGAAAAGAAACACGTTTCTTTAAACAAAGCAAAAAGACGGCGTTTGCCACGGTAGGTGATACTACTTTCTTTTCCTTTTTTTTTTTTTTCTAAAACTGATTCTCAGCTAACAAAGAACAATCTGGGAAGACTGTATGGAAATACAAATAGTTAGTTTTCTAGACAAAAATGTGTGGAAGTATGAAGTGTCAATTTCCCAAAAAGTTAAAAGCTTTTTATGTTTCAAAATACTTGGTTTAAGTTGTAAATTTGATCTTAGTTGGCTCAGCAGATACAACTAACATTAGTGTTGTAACTGTGAGAGATTTTATTTTACCTGCACTAATTCTGAATAGGAATTTGGTGTGGAATTATTTGCCTAGAATATGCTTGAACTGTTGGGCAGTAAATTCTGAAGTATAAGAACTGAAATGTCAAACTGCTGAAGTATTGAAATAAAATAATTTTGGCATACATGTAGTTATGGAATTATGAAATGAAGCTGCTTGGTCCTCGGGCTCCTGGGTTATTGCCAGTGGTTTTCCATCGTTCTCGTGTCCGTCTTGGGGGGACCCAAGGCAGTGTTGACTCTCAGGCGGGGCAGGGGCCCTGCAGGGGCTTCTGGTGTCAGTGCTGGCGGTGCCCCTTCTGGAGAGGTGCAGAGTTGTTCCGTAGAGACTTAGGTTCTTGAGATGCTCACCTGTTATTTTAAAGACAGTTCATCCATTCTGCCAGGATTTGTGGCATCTCTTTAGAGCGTTGGTCCACCTCAAATCTTTTGGAGGTCTGAAGTTGAAATGGAATGCTGGGCCCACCCTCAGAACTTCTGATTCAGCAGGTATGGGACAGCATCAAAGAATCACGTTTCCAACCAGATCACTGATGATGTGGTACAGCTGGTACAGGAACTATACTTAAAGAAACCCCCCTGCTTTAGATCTTAAGCCCCATGTTGGTTTAAGCGACACTGAAAAGGAAACACAACAATACTTGGTACTTTACGTTTAGGAAATGTTTTCTGACTTTTTTCCTCCAATAAAAAAAGAAAGAAAAAAATTTCTTTTTTTATGTAGTGAAGCAGCATTTAGGACCCCTGTAACTTGTGATGTTTTGATTATATTCTAATGATAATGCATTAAAAATAAGTTGAATGCCTTATAATGAGGTTGCTCTACATAGCTGTGTGGTGAAATTGTTGCTGATTTCTGGACTTCTTTGGTACTAAGTGTGTTCGGTGTTCAGAGTATTGATTACAGCATGTTATTTCTGTGCAGAGGATTTCCACCTGCGTCATCATTGTGTTTATCCGATATGGTCACGTGGCTTTTAACCCATTGTGGAAGGCCCCAGACGGAATATCGACACAAATCCATAGAGCTCTTTTACAAATTTGTTCCTTTATTGCCAGGTATGGTGATCCCTATGATCTGTAAAATGATGGCTTTTGCTTTTACTTGTGGTTTAGATGTGGAAATTTAAAAAACATGGTCTTTCTACTATTTAAATGATGTAGTGAATAATGTTTCTAATAAATAAAAAAACTAAATATGTTCAGTAATCATTACAATTCATTTGTATGGCAAATCATAAATTATAACTACATATCTCAAAATTATATAGAAGGAAAGAAAAAATTGTATTTTGATGTTAGTCCTATAATACAGAAGAAATTAGATATTTCCTTTATCTTTTTATTCTACCACATTTTGCTTCTCTATCCCACTTAAAAAAGGAGTTAAGAAGAGTTGGGTGACCATTGCAGTTAACACAATATTCAATTAATATTCAGAATAGTAACAGTTAATGAAATAATGCAATTGCACTATTTCAACATATATTTGTTAAGACATTGCAAGACTCCTAAATCCAAATGATCTCAGATCATTAAAGGATGGTCTTGAACCTGCTTTTTGATAACTATTGCACTAAGTCTTTAAAGTGTACTGATTGGCTTGAAATAATGACTTTCCCAGGAACAAATGTAGTGTTCTGTTTACTCCATAAATTGAACCCAGGTTTGGTAGCTTAGGCCTGGGGGTCTCTCTCTCAGGCTGAACCAGGCCCAGGGTCCCCCACTTTGTATGCACAAGGACCAATCCAAAACCAAGACACGATGTGCTGTGTGCCTCTACACCAGGGAGACACTGAAAACCACAAGAGAGGGCCATTTCTCTTCAGAAAATGGGAAGAGTAATTTTTTCTGGAACAAGAGGAAAAAATTGCCTCATGTATTCCTGAGCTTCTAAAACTTTGAAGGATCCTAACTTTTTTAATATTATGGAATATATTGTAATGCTATGTACTGTATATCTTATAAACTACATACTAAACTATAATTATATGCATGTTATATGTTATATATACTATACAAGCATACTTTTTTTGTACTACACTGTAATTTTATGTATGTACTGGAAATGTATATCTGCATGTTTAGTTTAGAAAATTGTTTAAAGAACATTTGCTTACTGCTTTTTAGTAAATTAAAAAAAAAATTGTTAGGCCATTTCATTCTCATAACAACCCTATGAAGTCAGTTAAGAGTGGGGAGGGCAGGGGAGCATATTTTCCTTAGTTTTAAAGGAAACAGATGCCCAGATGTGACACAGGTAGAGCTACTTTTTGGGAGACCTCTGACTCACACTCAGGTCTCCTGGCTGTCATACACACAGTCTCTAGCTGGCCATCAGCTTTATTGATTCCAGAAATTTCTGCCCTTCCTCTCTTCTCAGTTGCCTATAATAGAGACTCTGTATATTTCGAATTAAAAAGAGTTTCATTCACTTCTCAGAAGAGTTTTGTTAAACAAAGGATGAACCTTGTCCTTCTACCATCATGTAATTTGTATAGAATTAATGAGCTTTCTTTGGGCTCTGATCCTTCTGGTTGCTTCTAGTGCTTCAAGAGTGTACCTGCCTCCTCTCTGCTCTGTACCTGTTCTTCCAGAGACAGGTCCTGCATCCTGAGGGTGTGCCCTGGGAGTTGGAGAGCTGGGAACAGCATCCACAGACCCAGGAGGCTGTGGGGAGAGGGGTGGGCACATCCTTAAGACATGATTTGGGGGCATCCAGCAAGGCTTCCTGGTGCTTCCACGTGCTGAGCGGAGGGCCACAGAGGCACACGAATAAGAAACAGATGGCCAGGGTCACGCTGAGGAAGCGAGGAAGGGGTGAGGGCCCCTGGCTGTCTCTGCTCTACCCCCTTGCCTTGTTCTCTCCAGTGGTGTCTTCTGTGTCCTTTCTTTCTATGCGGGCGTCTTCTATCTCTCTTATCTAGCCCTGAATGCAGACTAACTCATTATTATAGTTTTACTTTATTTGTCTTTTCTTAGGTGGAATAATGGAATGCTTAATATTGCTTTCTAAAACAAGCCATCAAAACATGATTTTAATTTGATTTTTTACTTTTGTAGCTTGTGATTGGTATCTTTGAATACAATGGAAAAATTTCTTAATACATCAGAAATACATTACTGTTTTGGATTCTTCTCTAACTTCATTACAGTCAGAATGATCTTACCACGGGCTTCAGAGCTTACAATATATTATTTTTATGGTCTCTTTTCTTTGATTTATAAAAAGCTTAATACCTGAATGAATAATATCTTTTACAAAAGCAGATCATTTGACTTTTTTTTAAACAAGCATTGTACTTAT
The DNA here is from genome assembly GCA_004027775.1 of Bradypus variegatus. Classification (NCBI taxonomy): domain Eukaryota; kingdom Metazoa; phylum Chordata; class Mammalia; order Pilosa; family Bradypodidae; genus Bradypus; species Bradypus variegatus. Next base: position 3,355 of record PVKY010001515.1, on the reverse strand, counting down.
TAAGTGGTAGACACTATTCTAAGCACTTTTTCAAATATTAACTACTTAAATTCATTTTATCTTGTCGTAACCCAAGAGCTAGCTGCTACTCTTGTTCTCATTTACAGATGAGGAAACCGAGATGCAAGTAGAAGCCAGGAGAGGACCTAAGTGACTTATAAAAGGGAATGATGAGTTTAAGATAAAAGGCAGGGGGAAGGGTATAATCTTTAAGATAGCTACTCCTAATAATGTTTAAGGAAGCTGAAGAGCATGCTTTTTTTTAGCTAAAAGTGAAAAAAAATTTATCATTTTGAGACTTTTCTGCTCTGTTTATGTGAGACTTTTCTGGAAAGCTGTAATTGAAGTATCATGCTATACCCATCTGTTCTTGTCTGTTACATTTTTAACATGGCGCAACTTATAGTGTTTATTTATTATTGGGTGATGCTGTTTTTAATTACGAACAATGACTAATTTAAAGAAATTTAATTATATGAAAAATAGTTACATGTGTGTTTTATTCTTGTTTCTTTTTTAAGGCAGCAAATCCCCTTCTTCATGGCTGAATGATATGATCAAGAAAGAAGATATTTCTTTTCTTATAAACAGCTTTGAAGGGGGAGGAGGTGGTGCCCACCTGTCAGGCATCGTTGCTCAGCCCACCCTCCTCCACGTGCCAGGGCCCTTCAGGCTCCGAGCTGCCCTGCAGTGGATGGACATGCTTCTGGCGGCGCTGGAGTGCTACAACACCTTCATCGAGGAGATGACAGTCAGCGCGTGTGAGATCCTGGGTAGGCATGGTGCAAATGCTGCATGCTGGCAGTTGCTCGGGGAAGAGACCCCACGCCACCAGGCACCCTCTGCTCAGTGCTCGGTAGTGCTTTGCCCGCACTCCCACTCAGTCACACAATGAGGGAAGGGAGGTGGACAGCAAAATGGAGGCTGCACAGCCCACCTAGAGCTCCTCCTCCCATTTTGCCCTGCTTTCTGGTTCTAAATGACCTTTTTATAAACGATGCATTTGAAGTTTTAGTTTGCACGATGGTTCGTGAGAGAGTTGCTCCTGAGATGAGGTTCTGTGTTGCTGTAGAGTGTACTTGACTTGCATTTTCATTCTCCTTAAGCTTTGTGTAGTTCAGTGGTAGTTAGAGTGTTGCTTGCAGAGGACAGAGTCAAGGTGGGATATTTTTTGTGCTCCTTAGCCCCTATTGGGAAGAAGGATAATGGCAGGCTACTTCCTTTAGTGACCCACATGGGATCCGGGAAGGCAGGAGACTGCTCTTTGGATGTGTTTTTCTTGGGATGGCATGTTGTAAATATTGACATTTTAAAATACAACTATTGTTACTTGAAAAAATTTATTCAGTGGGGCCTAAATACTGTAGCAGTTTATATCCAACATCAGCAGCTTTAAAAATACACAATATATTTTAAATATTTCTACTCTAGTGGTTGGGAAGTTCGAAAATTTCCTTGTATTATTGTTCCCATTCCATTTCCCTCACATTATTTTATCGATAAACTAAAGTGTTACAATTTTTTTTTGTGAGCTTTTACTCATAACCCTGTTTGTGTCTTTGCAGCAAAAGGGTCTATGTGTTTCATGATTTCTTTTATATTGCATTGTCCTTAAATTTGGTATTAGAGCACATTACATTTATTATGAACAAAACAATATAATACAAAATTTGATAAATTTTACATATAAAAAGTAAAACTATATGATTAGTAGTCTATTTTTGTTTGAATAGATTTTACTAAGAAAACATGTTCATATAAATATATGGTGCCATATTTTACTTTAAAATTTGCACCTTTTTCCATGTTTAACATCTAAGTGGTTGAAAAGTGTCTTAACAGTCTGTCTGTTGGATTCAAAGATATTTGATATTTGAGAGTGGAGTTCTTAATATAATGCTTCTTGATTCGTTGAATACCTTCTGAATTATATGCTAAAAAATACAGAGTGATGTCATCAGAATTATTTTTAGTGATCTGTTAGTTGATTAACTCTCCTTAAGTTTGTGGAAAGCAAAGAATTGGAAACTATCAAACTTATTAAAGGATTTCTTAGTCGCTGGCTTTACTCATTCTTTAAGCATGTACAGCAGTATTGTTTCGGACTCTGGGGTAATAAACGACAGCGGGGTGGGGAGGGGGGAAGGATGTGTGTGTCCTTCTCCCGTTCAGTGGACAAGGGGAGATCATGAATGGGCAGTGATGGGGAGGGAGAACCAGCATGATAATGACTTGGGAGTTGATCTGAAAATAGATTCCGTAAATTACTGGTGCTGATGCACAACTATATGAAGACCACTGCTGTAATTTGTTCATTGCCCCTTTGGAGAACATTTAGATCATTTATTTTTTATTATTAAAAGCAGTGCTAAAATGGACATTTTGCACACAGATTTTTGTAGTTCTACCATTGTTTCATTAGGATAAAATTTCAGAAATAGAATTACTGTATCAAAGCATCTGGGCATTTTAGCACTTGATAGAAATTGACTTATACATTTTTTAAAACTTTTGCTATGAATGGCCAAATTGCCCTTTTAAAAGGTCATATTAATTTATAGTCAAACAAGTAGCCTATGAGGAACAAGGCCTGTTCTTCCATATATGTCTTCTTACTATGTAAGTCTAAAATTGAAATCTATTTGGGTGACATTACCTTTTTTTTTCCTCCTTAGTTTGTTTGTTTATTTATTTACTTATTTTTCTCCTTAGTTTAGTTTTTTTCTTTTTTTAATTGTGATTGTTCACATACCGTACGATTATCCAAAGTGTACAATCAGTTGCCCCTGGTACCATCATACAGCTGTGCATCCATCACCACAATTAATTTTTGCTCAATATTTAGAACATTTTCATTACTCCAGAAAAGAAATTAAGACAAAGAAGAAAAAAAAAAAGAAAGAAAAGGAAAGTCAAATCCCCCCATATCCCTAACCACTCCCCCTCCATTGTTGACTCGTAGTATTGGTATAGTATATTTGTTATTGTTTATGAAAGAATGTTGAAATATACTAGGTATATATTTGTTCCCTATATGCCCCTCTATTATTAACTTCTAGTGTGTCATATATTTGTTCTGGTTCATGAAAGAGATTTCTAATATTTGTACTGTTAATCTCGGACATTGCCCACCACAAGGTTCACTGTTTTATTATACATTCCCATCTTTTAACCTCCAACTTTCCTTCTGGTGACATACATGACTCTGAGTTTCTCCTTTCTGCCACGTTCAAGCACCATTCAGCACTGTTATTCTCTCAGCATGCTACCATCACCTCTGTTCACTTCCAAACATTTAAGTTTGTCTAGTTGAACATTCTGCTCATACTAAGCTACCACTCCCCATTCTTTAACC
>PVKY010001514.1:0-23878 GCA_004027775.1 Bradypus variegatus | reverse complement strand
TTCAGACAGTTTCAGTGTGTGGAAATCCTGGAGGCGCTGGGACGCAGGCGACGAGCAGTTGGGAGGCGGCTGCGCTGGCCGGGACGAGCCGGCTGGGCCTGGGTTTCAGCGGCTGCCGGGGCTGAGGGGCTTTCTCACCGCCAGGGCTCCGCAGGCCTCTTTCCGCCCCGATGTCAGCTGTCAGGACGGCGGTTCTCAGTTCTCACCGGGTTTTTTTTCAAGGACGCCCCGTGTCCCGCCTCTGAGATTCAAAGTCATTCGGTCTGGGGCAGTGCACCTCAAAACCAGCTGGCCCAAGACTCACCCAAAACACAGGTCGCTGGGTCCCACCCTTAGAGGCTGAACCAATAGTTCTAGGGTGCGGCCGGGAATGTGCATTTCTGGCAGGCTCCCAAAGGCCCCTGAGGCCGGCGGACCAGCGCTGGCCTGGGCGAGCGCGGGAGTAAGTTTATACAGCTCGCCAGGGGTCTCTAACGGGCCGCAGGTTAGGGACCACGTCGGAGGCGGAGAGGAGTCAGCGGTGGGCACAGACTCCCGGCTCCCCGGGCGGGGAACAGGAGTTGGGGAGGGAGCCCGTGGGGAGGGACGCGAGGTGGGGCCCGCCTGGCCCCGCCCCGGCTCAGCCCCCGCCCCTGCCCCTCCCCCAGGAGCCGGGCTCCGCCTTCCTGCAGCTGGGCGTGTCCCTGGAGCAGCAGCTGCAGGTGCTGTTCAAGGTGCTGGAGGAGTACGACTGGAGCGCATTCGCCGTCATCACCAGCCTGCACCCGGGCCACGCGCTCTTCCTCGAGGGCGTGCGCGCTGTCGCCGACGCCAGCTACGTGGGCTGGCGGCTGCTGGACGTGCTCACGCTGGAGCTGGGCCCGGGCGGGCCGCGCGCGCACACTCAGCGCCTGCTGCGACAGCTCGACGCGCCCGTGCTCCTGGCTTACTGCTCGCGCGAGGAGGCCGAGGTGCTGTTCGCCGAGGCGGCGCGGGCCGGCCTGGTGGGGCCCGGGCACGTGTGGCTGGTGCCTAGCCTGGCGCTGGGCAGCACCGACGCGCCGCCCGCCGCCTTCCCCGTGGGCCTCATCAGCGTGGTCACCGAGAGCTGGCGCCTCAGCCTGCGCCAGAAGGTCCGCGACGGCGTGGCCATCCTGGCCCTGGGCGCCCACGGCTACCGGCGCCAGCACGGCGCCCTGCCCGCCCCGGCTGGGGACTGCCGCGGCCACCCTGGGCCCGTGGGCCCAGCGCGGGAGGCCTTCTACAGGTGCGCCCCAGCCTGGGCCCAGGGCGCTTCGGGGGACCTCGGTGGCAGAGAGCTTGAGTGTGCTGGCCACAACTTCCCCTGGCCAGGACCACTTTGCCTCACCTTTCTGGGTCTGAGTTTCTTGACTGAAATGACAAAAACAACCGAAACCGCAGGAGAGGGGTTGGGGAGCAGTGGGGGCTGACAGGGTCACGCCAGGGAAAGCCCTTACAACAGGAAATGGGCAGCAGGTCCTGGTGTGGCAGGGGTGGTAAGCAGAGGGAGGCATCATGGTCCTGGGCAGGACTGCAGGTGGGGTGGACACCTGCCTCTCTCCCCACTGGCAGGCACCTGATGAATGTCACCTGGGAGGGCCGAGACTTCTCCTTCAGTCCCGGGGGGTACCTGGCCCAGCCCTCCATGGTTGTGATCGCCCTCAACCGGCACCGCCTCTGGGAGATGGTGAGAAGGGGGTGAGCCCAGGGGCCCTTGGGTTCCTCCCATTTTCTCCCCAGCTCCTCCCCTGCCCCCAGCAGCACAGAGAGCCCCTTTGTCCTCATCTGTCCTCATCCTCCGGGTCTCAGCGGAAAATCCCTTCCTCTGGGAAACCTCCTCCCCTCCACCCAGGGTGGGTGAGATGCCCCTGCTCTGACTTATCACCAGACAGGCATTAAACAGACAGGATATGGCTAGATCAGTGCTTGACTAGAGATGTATGCAAAGCACTATGGGAGAAGACATGGGGCTCAGGAATTAGCTCTGCCTCCAAAGGAGGAAACTGAGAAAGGCCTCACAAAGAGGGAACAGTGGAGTTGGGCTGTGAAGGGTTGTGTAGGAGCCTGCCAGGAAGGTAGAGACAGAGAGGTATGAGAGTTTGGTGCATTTTTAGGGGGTGTGTTTGGGGGTACAGGGACTGAGGAAGAAGTATGGATTTTGGGGTAAGTTGAACCCAAGCATGTATGTGAAAGGCGTTGAGTGAGGACTTTGAGCTGAAGGTCAGGGGGATGACAGGCTCAGGTCTGGGCTTTAGGAAGCTGCCCTGGGTAGGCAGCAATGTGGAATCTGGATTGAGAGGCTGAGAGAGGGCTGCAGGGACCCCCCTTGCCCCTGCCCCTCCTGTTCTCCACATGCCTCCCTGCCCCGGCCCTACCTGCTTGTCCTGCTCCAAGTGTCAGTCAGTGGGGAAGGGGGACTCTTGGCCCTGGCACGCCCCTCCAAGAGGGTGGAGGCAGGGCTGGGGGGGCCCAGGCTGAGGCCGGTCCCCCCTGCAGGTGGGGCGCTGGGAGCGCGGTGTCCTCCACATGAAGTACCCAGTGTGGCCACGCTACAGCACCTCCCTGCAGCCCGTGGTGGACAGCCGGCACCTGACGGTGGCCACGCTGGAAGAGCGGCCCTTTGTAATTGTGGAGAGCCCCGACCCTGGCACAGGCAGCTGCGTGCCCAACACTGTGCCCTGCCGCAAACATAGCAACCACACCTTCAGGTCCGTGGGAACCCATGGCAAGGCCTGTTGTGAGCCGGGTGCTGCTGTGGGATTGTCGGGTGTCATGTGTGTCTTACCCGTGGGTATTGGCGGGGGACTGGGGGCACCAGCCAGGCTGGGGGCAGCTGCTGGGGCTGGGTGGGGTGCGGCGTGGCCTGACTCCTTGTGCTGCTGCTCTCTTGGTGGTTGTGCCAGCAGCGGAGATGCTGCCCCCTACACCAAGCTTTGCTGTAAGGGCTTCTGCATTGACATCCTCAAGAAGCTGGCCAAGGTGGTCAAGTTCTCCTACGACCTGTACCTGGTAACCAACGGCAAGCATGGCAAGAGGGTGCACGGTGTGTGGAACGGCATGATCGGGGAGGTAGGCCCAGCCCTGAGGCCCACCCAGTCTGCTGCTCCCTGAGACACTGCACATGATCACCCAGTGTTTCCTCCTGGGCTTGGGATCAGTCGGGGTAGGACCTAGGCCAGCTCCTAAGGGTGTCCTGGCTGGTGGGGGGTGGGGGGGACTGGGCTGTCCCCCGGATGGCTCCCAGGGTGGTCAGTGTTGAATATCGGGCCCTGAGGACTCCAGCCTGTGGGTGCCGGAAGGATGCCTGGAGGGGACTGGAGAAAGGGCTCCAGCGCCTGGGGACTCCTCCCCGTGTCCCACGTGGCCCCCTCGGCCCAGGTGTACTACAAGCGGGCGGACATGGCCATTGGCTCCCTCACCATCAACGAGGAGCGCTCCGAGATCGTGGACTTCTCTGTGCCCTTTGTGGAGACAGGAATCAGCGTGATGGTGGCACGCAGCAACGGCACTGTTTCCCCCTCGGCCTTCCTGGGTGAGGCTCGGGGCGGGCAGGGGAGCTCCTGGGGGTTCCGGGGTCCTGGCAGGGGGGTCCTCGGGGGGGGGATGTGTGAGTGTGGATGGAGATGGGGAACAGTTTGTTTTTAAAAACTGTGAAATAACACACATATACAGAAAAGTGATAACTTTCAAGGTATGATTTAACAAGTAGAGAGCAAATTTCAAAGAATGTTATGGGTTGGAGGTCCACATTTTCAGTTATTCCCTTATTGTGAAGTATGACATAGGTGATAACTTTCAAAGTATGATTTAATAAGTAGTTATGGGGCAAATTTCAAAGAATGTTAAGGGACATAGGGAACATTTGATATTTTAATAAGTCATTGGTGATGGAATTTAGACTCTTAAGGCTTCTGTTCTTTAAGCTCGAATCCAGCTAGTGTTATGACAGAGCTTTCCTTGAATGCTAGGAGCTAACAACAAAAAAATTAAAAAAGAAAGAAGAAGAAAACGGAAAGAAAACACCTTTCTCTGTCCTTGCAGATTGACCTGTGAGAGTGCTCACCTTCAGGGTTTTCCCTATAATGAGTTTAGAGAATAGCTTCAGGCCAAAGCATAGGGGCCTCCCTGGTTCTTTCTGCATAGGCGTCTGTCTTGGGCATGTGCATGTGGCCCTGGGAATTCCCCTCTTCCTTAGGAAACAGTTTCTGCATGGCTCTGGCACTGCACTGTCATCCTGCAGGCAGCCATCCTTTGCCCCAGGCAGCCACTCCATGCCTGCCTTCCCCCAGCATTCTGTATGAGAGCCCAGGGAGCTGCCTTCCATGTGCAGGGCAAGTTCTGGCATGACCAGTCCCTCAGATTGGGCCAAGCTTACCTGCTCCCTTGTGCTCACACGCTCAGGGGTGACTCTGCTCCCTCCAGAACTGGGATCAGGGGTCCCCACTGGGAATGCAAGCCCCCTCCGCACCGAGCCAGCGAGGGGTGGGGGAGGGGTCAGCCAGGGTGCTGTGAGACTCTACCGGGTTTAAGTGGCCTTTTTCTCAGTTCAGTGCTCACCCTGTCACTGCACTCCTTTAACTAGTTTCGGGAGCTTGAAGAAAGATGCTTCTGCCAGGTCTTGCTTTGTTCAAGGCTTCTGTGGGGGGACCTCAATGTTTACAGGGAGGGGGTGGATGGGGGAAGTGGGATCACTGTGGGATAAGAAAATCAGGAAGGCAGGGGGGCCTCAGAGGGCCCTGTTGGAGATGCAGGGTGTGTGGGGCCTGCAGAACAGGGAGGGGGTTTGGAGGAGAAACCGGAGCATGGGAAGGAGGTGCTTCCATTTCTTATTTGGTTCAGGACTTCAACATTTGTTGAGCAGGCCCCTGTGCTAGGCCCCTTGGCAGGTGCTGGGGACCCAGCCACCACTGTTCTTGCCTTCCCAGAGTGCTCAGTCTGGAGCCAGGTTGGACTTGCCAGCATGGGGTGCGATACAGAGAGCTAGGAGGACGAGGTGGGTGGGGCTGCTCGGGGGTGAGCGGCGTGGGGTTAGGGGGCGAAGGCTGGGCTACCCTGGAGTGGGGTCCCCGCTCTGCCCCTTCCTTCTGTGTGGCTCTCTGAGGCTTGTTACTGCATCACAGGAGCACATGCTCTTGGCATTCAAGGTTTCCTTGAATTGAGGAGACTGAATTGATCTCATCAGAAAGCCCTTGAGTCAGTTTCCAGCTCCCTGAGCCTCAGTTTCCATATCAGTAGGATGAAGAGAAAGACTTGAGCACAGAGTTTCTGATCACCCACCCTGTCCAGGCAGGGGAGTTCCAGGGCAGGAGTGTGGGTGCAGGCACTGGTGGTGAGGGAGGGAGACGGAATGAGCGCTGAGAAAGCCCAAGGGCTCCGTGGATGGGGCTCTGTGGATGGGGGTGTGGGGGGACATGAGAGCAGGGGAGATGAAGAAGTCAAGGTGGAGTTTCTTAAGGTGGGGTGATGTGTGCCTGTCTGAGGACAGAGGGAAAGGGGGGCTCTCTCCTGGGCTCTGCTGCTCTGAGAGTGAGAGACCCCTCAGCTCAGTCTGTGTGGATGACCAGTCTGTGCCCCAGTGATTCTGGGTCATGTGAGCCGCCCTCCTCCATCCCCAGAGCCCTACAGCCCTGCAGTGTGGGTGATGATGTTCGTCATGTGTCTCACCGTGGTGGCCATCACCGTCTTCATGTTCGAGTACTTCAGCCCGGTCAGCTACAACCAGAACCTCACCAGCGGCAAAGGTAAGTTCCCACTCGGGCCTGGGATGGGGGAGCCAGCCGGAGTACCCCAGAGTGGGGGCTTTGGGGTCAGGGGGTCCTTTAGCGAATACCTGATCCACGAGAGAGAGAAACAAGGGTGAGCTGGCTTGTCCGGGGGAGCGGATGGCTAAGGACGGGAATGTACCAGGGCAGGGCTGATGTAGCCGAGCAGCTGGGTGCTGGGGCCTGAGCCCTTCTGGGCTGGGCAGAGGGCACCCCAGTGACCACCCGCTCACCCCCAGAGTGTGGGGGACCGTCCTTCACCATCGGCAAGTCCGTGTGGCTGCTGTGGGCGCTGGTCTTCAACAACTCAGTGCCCATTGAGAACCCCCGCGGCACCACCAGCAAGATCATGGTGCTGGTCTGGGCCTTCTTCGCCGTCATCTTCCTTGCCAGCTACACCGCCAACCTGGCTGCCTTCATGATCCAGGAGCAGTACATCGACACCGTGTCTGGCCTCAGTGACAAGAAGGTGCTGCAGCTTCGGCCGGCAGAGAGTAGGGGGACGCCGAGGGCAGGGGCAGTCCCTGGGTGGGGGGACACAGCACCGTCTGAGTCAGGGGCGTCTGAACTGGAGGCTGGAGCAGGAAGAAGCCAGGAGCCGGGTGAGGAGGGGGCTGGGGCATGGAGAGAGAGATGGCTCAGCTCCACTGACCCAGGGACCTCGGGGGCACCTCTCCCTGTCCCAGGCCTCAGTTTCCCAATCTTTAAAGCTTGCGAGTGGCCTGGACAGTCTCTGAGACTATCCTGCTTGGACAGTAAGCATATCCAGACTGGGGGGCCGGGCTCTGGTGCCTGGAAGGTTTGAGAAGGATTTTGAACAGCTGGGGGGATCTCTGTTTGTAGTTTCAGCGGCCACAAGGCCAGTACCCCCCCTTCCGCTTCGGCACGGTGCCCAACGGCAGCACGGAGAGGAACATCCGCAGCAACTACCGCGACATGCACACCCACATGGTCAAGTTCAACCAGCGCTCAGTGGAGGACGCGCTCACCAGCCTTAAGATGGGGTGGGTCCCCAGCCCCGGGCCTGCCAATTGCCCTTCTCCGTCCACATGCCCCCTGTGACTAGCCTCAGCCTGTCCTTCCTGAAAGACCGAAAGTGGGGACAGTGGAGTGGTTCTGCTCTGAGGGGCTGCAGGACTCCTGGGGCAGGCCAGGAGAGAATTTGGATGGGGGTGAGTCTTGGGGCAGAGCAGAGCTCTAGGCAAAAGTGGCCACCCGTCTCGTGGCCCAGAGGTGCAGCCTGGTAGTGGCTGTGACCATCTCTGGCCCTTAGGGACATGGAGGGGCTGGGCAGAGAGAGTCCATGTTCTCTGGTCTCTCTGAGGAGGAGAGGGTGGTGGGGTCCCCTCTACATCCAGGACCCAATGGAACCAGAGAAGGCTCTCCCCATCTGTCCCTCCTGGCGCCCCTCAGGCCCCAGTGCCCACCCCCCTGGCCCTCTGCATGGTCCCTGTCCCTGAGAGGTCAGCCTGTCCCCAGGAAGCTGGACGCCTTCATCTACGACGCTGCTGTCCTCAACTACATGGCAGGCAAGGACGAGGGCTGCAAGCTGGTCACCATCGGGTCCGGCAAGGTGTTCGCCACGACCGGCTATGGCATAGCCATGCAGAAGGACTCCCACTGGAAGCGGGCCATTGACCTGGCACTGCTGCAGTTCCTGGGGGACGGTGGGTGCTGCCACTGCTGGGGAGTTGGTGTGGGCCCGGGGTGGGCCACAGAGCCCGAGGTGGGAATGGCTGCCTGCCAGCTGGCCAGGATCACCACCGTTCACTGTGTCCCCAGGGCCTTTGGGCAAGGAGGTCTCGGGGGGTGAGAAGTTGAGGCAGTGAGGGTGGGATGGAGAAGTGGGGAAAGGATGGGTTTATAGGAAGGGGACAGGAACTAGGGTGGGGGGGTGCCAGAGGGGCAGAAAGGTGGGCAGGCGCTCAGGCCACACATTGGATGTTGGGGTAGCTGAGCCCCTCTCCCTTCCCCCAAGACCCCTCCCTAGTCTTTCCCAGTTGAGCTCTTCTTTTGCCAAGCATGGTTTCTTCTCTCACCATTTCCACCGTGAGGTTCCCTGGGGTGGTCCCAAGGCCCTGCCTGGTCCTGGAGCAGGGGCCCAGGCTTGCCTTGGCACCAGGGGGGCTCACATGAATAAGTGGTCCAACCCAGCCTGCCCCAAACCCCAGTGGTAGCTTTGGGTTGAGAGGCGTTCTGTCCCTATTAGAGAAAAAGCCGCCTTCCCCATCAGCAGCATAAAGTCATGACAGTGCCGGCCAACACCCCGGCCCCAGGGCCTTCTGCCTCTGCCTGCCCAGATGAGTGAGTGAGTGTGGTGGCCACTCACCCTGTCAACAAACATTAGTGGGCACCTGGGAGTTGGGCATGTGGCGACCCACAGCCCACCCCTGCTGCTTGCCATTCTTCTGCTCAGTGACCCCCCATTCCCCCTGCTGGGCTGGATCCCCCTGTGGTCCCACTGGAGGGACAACAGGGTGTGTGGCACCCTGACCTCAGACCCATCATTGCTTCAGACTGGGGTGAGCACTGGGGCCCTTCGGGGGGTTTCTGAGCTGGGTGTGCTCCCCTAGGGGAGACACAGAAGCTGGAGACCGTGTGGCTCTCTGGGATCTGCCAGAATGAGAAGAACGAGGTCATGAGCAGCAAGTTGGACATCGACAACATGGCGGGCGTCTTCTACATGCTGCTGGTGGCCATGGGGCTGGCCCTGATGGTCTTTGCCTGGGAGCACCTGGTCTACTGGAAGCTGCGCCACTCTGTTCCCCCCGCGGCCCGGCTGGACTTCCTGCTGGCCTTCAGCAGGGTGGGTGCCAGCCTGCCCCCCAGGCCCCAGCTTTAGGGACAGCAGCCCAGACAAAGCCAATGGCGGGGTCCCCTCTCACAGAGGGAAAACCCGGTCCCGAGGGGCTTGCGGGCATCACCCGAGAGGGAAGCAGCGGCGCCCCTGTCCAGGCATTTGGGGCTGGGGAGAGCGGGTTTGAGTCTTCACTCTGCTTTCTAGTACTGGGGTGGGGGGCTGAACCTGGGGCCTGCACCATGTCCCAGCACAGATGTTAGGTCCAAGAGTAGGCTGCTGCTGGGATCCGGGGAGGTGGGCGGGTCCCCGAGGGCACTGGGGGGCTCACGGCCGCGTCCCTTTGGCGCAGGGCGTCTACAGCTGCTTCAGCGGGGTGCAGGGCCCGACCAGCCCGGCGCCGCCATCCAGCCCGGACCTCCCGGCCGGCTCGGCCCAAGCCAGCGTGCTCAAGATGCTGCAGGCGGCGCGCGACCTGGTGACCACGGCCGGCGTCAGCAGCTCCCTGGACCGCGCCGCGCGCACCATTGAGAACTGGGGGGGCGGCCGCCGCGCGCTGCCGGCCTGCCCGCGCCCGCCCACTCCTGGCGCGCGCCCTGGGCCGATCCCCCAGGCTTGGGCGCCGCCGGGCAGGGACCGCGCCCCCCTTTTGCGCAGGGCCCTGCCACCCCGGGGCCGCCCCCCGACGCCTGGGCCGCCCCCACCCGACGTCCCGCGGGCGGCCCGCAGGCTGGCCTGGGGGGCCCGGTGGCCCGCGCGCGGCGGGAGGCACCTCGCGGCCTCCGAGCGTCGCGCGTTCCCAGAGCGCCCCCTGTCGCCCGCGCGCTGCCCCCACAGCTCCTTCCCTCGAGCCGACCGGCCGGGACGCCCCTTCTTCCCGTTCTTCCCCGAGCCGCCGGAGCCAGAGGACCTGCCGCTGCTCGGGCCCGAGCCGCTGGCCCGGCGGGAGGCTCTGCTGCGTGCGGCCTGGGTCCGGGGCCCGCGCCACGCGTCCCTGCCCAGCTCGATGGCCGATACCTTCGCCGGGCCCAGCTCGCTGCCCGCCGCGTGCGCCCGCCCGGCCTGCGCCTGCACCTGCGCCTGCTCCGACGCCCGCCTGGCCTGGAGGCACTTGGCGCATGCGCGCTCCACGCGGCTGCTGTGCTACCCGGAGGCCTGCCTGGAGGGTGCGGCAGGGGCCCCCGCCTGGATGCACAGACAGCACGCCTGCCTCCACGCCCGGGCCCACCTGCCGCTGTGTTGGGGGGCTGTCTGCCCTCATCTCCCACCCTGTGTCAGCCACGGCACCTGGTTCACTGGGGCCTGCGGGCCTCAGGGCCACAGGGGCAGGACCCTGGGGCTGAGTACAGGCTACAGGGACAGTGGGGGCCTGGAAGAGGTCGGCCTGGCGGCATGTGGAATGCACGGCTTCTGGGGACCTTGCACCTGGAGGCGGATCTCCAGCTTGGAGTCAGAAGTGTGAACTGGACTGTGTGGGTGTCAGCTACTCGGGTTCCTGGCCTGCTGGATTCTCAGCCTGACACTGCCGAGGGTTGGGGGCTGGGGGATTTCTGCAGGAATCCTGGCCAGGGGACCGCAGTGACAGACAGTGTCTCCCATGGTCAATTCCGTGAACTCAGCAGCCTCATGTGCTGGTGTGGGCTGGGCTGTTGCTGTCCCTTATCACACAAGCCCTTCCCACCCTTCTACTGAGTGGTGTCCAACTCACCAGTCTCCCTGGCTAGGGCTGTGAGGGGCTTGGTGGAGGGGGATGCAGGCTGGAACCCAGGGACGCCGGGGCGGTGCTGTCCTGTTCCTTCCCCACCTGCCTGGCGTTTCTTCCCATCACAGCCCTGGGGTATTAAACACCTTTTATAACACACTGGTCCTGCCTGCCTCATTCACACCCCAGACTAGGCAATGGGCGCACCGAGGACATGTCCCAGCTGGGGTGTCAGCTCCCTCTGAGGGAGACTTAGCCTCAAGAGTCCCTGGGAGGCATGTGGGGAGCGGGTGGGGCTGAGAGGGCTCTGGGCAGCAGGAGCTGCTTGGTATTCAGTCCCAGTCTCCCCACTCTGGTGCTAGACATGACAAATGTGCTCCATGTGGGAGCGCCACTGTTGATGGATGGCACCTAGCCTCGTTCTCCTAGAAAAGAGAGGCTCTTGCCAGGCTCTGTGGGTGTCCTGCCCTGCCCAGGGCCCACCTCGGAGGCCTTGACAGTGTCTTGGTGGAAAAGGCAGAGGGATGGTTGTCTTGGTTGGGAACCTGTGCACATTCTCTCTGGCTGATGTGCCAGCTCCGAACTGTCTGCTGGCTGCTGGAAGCCTGGCCCAGGGGCTTCTGGGGTCAGGCAGGGCTCAGCCTCCCTGGAGCTGGGACCCTCAGGTGGGAGTGAGCCCCAGGTCACAGCATCCCCCTGCCGTCTCAGTCTTCGTCCTTACTCTGGGGCTCCCACTCTGACCTCCCTTCTCAGTCAGTTATCACCAGCCCTGGACCATCTTTAGAGCTCTTGTTTGTAATTTCCCCTGCTTTCCCATCTGCTGTTGCATTTATCTTTGCACAGTGTGAAGTGAACCAGCTTTCCTTCTTCCAGCCATTCCACAAACCAAACACACCACGAGCACTCCTGACTCCCCCAGACCGTCTTCTAATTGCTGAGGCGTAAAGCCTGAGACCTCACTGTCCTGGGTGAGCTGAGTCAGGATGCGGTAGGTGTTAACTCCACATCATCGAGAGGAAGCTGGGAGATGCACGAACCGTGTGGAGTCTTGGTCCAGTGCTCTTTTCCACAACAGCTTGCTTGTTCCTGGGGACCTGGGCTCTTTTTAGTCTCCAAAGACTCTGCTGTTTTGGGTCATGTTTGCTGGGCATTTTCTGTATGGTTTTAGGAGTGAGAGCAGCTGAAATTAGGGTGGGGACGTTTCTAATACACCTAATCCCTTGTAAGGTGGGATTCCAGAGCCTCTCCCTTGTCTGGAGCGTGCTACCCCAAGGATGCATGGCCCACCTGGTCCAGTCCGTTTCTTGTGTCTTGCCTGGTGGCCTTCCCTTGGAGGTGGGACACGGTCTGGAGCCAGGTCCAACGACAGGCATGAGCTTAGTAAGGGCTGGAGGCCAGAAGGGAGCTTGACCTTCACTGCAGCCGCAGGGGGTGTTAACCTGTTGCCCTGCCCCACTTGCCCCTAGACTGCACCCCTCACCCTCCCTGAGCCAGGGTGGGAGTGCGGTTCTGGTGATGGCCACAGCAGGGGAGGCTGGGAGGAGCCGTGAGGTGCAGGCTGCTCCCGCCCACGGTCACAATAACCAAGCACTGGAAAGGTGATTAAACGCCAGATGCAGAGCTGAGCCTGATGCCGGCCCATTCCAAGGTGGGCCAGTCCTGCTTCCTGGGCCCCTGGGTCAGCCCGTGGCTGCTTTTGCCCTTCCTTAGGGAGGCCTCGCAGAGCAGCAAGCCCTGGGTGGTGGGAGGAGACGCTGATGGATGGGACAGAGGGTGCCTCCTTCAGGCTCAGAGCTGACTTAGCTTGGCTCCAACCTCCTGCTTGAGCTGCGAGTGGCCTACCCGCCCCAGGAGGGTCCCTGCACCACCAAGGGAGGGGAAGAAGGCCTGGCCGAGGACAGCAGTGCGAGGACCAACCATATGAGGGCGAGGGGAGGCCACAGACTCGGAACCCTCGTAAACAAGGGGCCAACTGTGCAGCAAAGAGCCAGCTGAACCTCCCTGGCTGCCAGACACCCAAATGCTCTTTTCTTTTGATGGGATACAGGAAGTGAGAGGCCCTAGCACTAGTCTAGGAATGTTTTGCTCCCAACCCCAGTCATCTTTGGCTGAGGCAGACATGGGGTTGATGGGACAGCGCTTAGGAAAGGGCAGCCCACTGTTCTAGGTCAGGATGCCTGGGCTCCAGACCCGGCTCTAGAATTAGAGCCTTTCATTTCCTGGAAGATTGGGGAACCAGAGACAATGCCCCTCCCTGAAGCCTTCTACACCCTGAAAAATTCAAATCAATGTCCTGTTTCTGAATTGTGCCAGGCAGTTGCTCCAAGAAGAAACGACTCATTAGAAAGCTATGAAGCCCATTAGTGTCTGGGGATAGAAAGCAGGAATTTTCCGTGGATGAGTCGGGACCCTTGGCTATAAGCGCAGTCATGGCTGGCAAGCAACGAAGGAGACAGCACCAGTAAATAACAGCTTTATTGAGCACTTTTGTGCTGGCACTGAACTCAGTTTACCCTCCGACCTGGTCAGTGACACAGGTGCTGCCACCCCACCTTGCCAGGAGGAGGAACGGATCACAGGGGCTGCCTGTATGTGGCAGGTGCGGCCACTTCGCCTGCAGCTACAGCCACTGAGCTGTGCTGCCCAAGTCCTCATAGAAAGAACCCGGCACACAACAGGTGCAACTTCTCCCTTTCTGCCGTCTTTCAAGGAGGCCATCGGCCCCAGGCTCCACAGAGAGGGGACCAAAAATCTCCCTCCTGCAGCCTTGGCTCGTGCTTTCTGGGGGTCATTCGCTGGGACTAGGCAGGGTGCCAGCCTTGCTCAGGGCCCAACACCTAGACAGGCTTGAAGTCTCCTCCCCATGGTGGAGCAGCCCCCGGGCCAGGCTTTGCCAGGTTGCCCCCTGCAGGTTGGCGTCCCAAGAGGTGAGGAGCAGAGGCCTGTCCTCCCCGCTGCACTGCTTTGGCTTCTGCCTGTTGCTGAGGCTGTGCTTGGCCCCATGTGGTGAGAACAGCTGTGTGGCTCAGGGCCTGGCCAGGCACCCACTGCCCACCTCCCACCACGCAGCAGTGCCTCCCGCCTGGCACCTGCCATCTGCCCACAGCTGCCTCAGTTGAGGAAGCAGCCAGGAGCTGCTGGCACACGGCTCTGGGGCTCAGGCGGGCCTGGTGCTTGGGTGGGGAGCCAGGTGAAGGACGTGGACTCCCTACCTTGACTGGGCCTGCCCGTGGGGGCCCATGGGGGGCAGTGCGGGCACAACAACATGGGGCAGAGGCTGCTGGGTTGAAGCTCTCACCCTGAGTGACACCTGTACGCCTGCCCTCCCCACCACCAGCTAACGGGTGACCCTGGCCCCACCTGCAAACTGGAAATCATGACCCAAGCTGCCCGCCTCATCCAGTTGACATGCTGTGGGTGAGCATCACGTGGGGAGGTGCCTGGCTGTGGGGGTCCTCTCCCTGGCTGTCAGCTGCAGGGGCTGGAGAGGAGGGCGTCCCCACCCGACACCTGGTCAGCCTAGTGAACACCGAGTAGAAACCTAGAAACGGTGGCAGTGGTGAGGGCCCCGGGGGCTGACTCCCCTTGGGCCTGGGGCTGCCCCAGCTGGCGGGGAGGTGGTGGGGGGACGACGCAGCCAGCTGAGTCCACCACTGCATGTGGTTCCAAAATGTCACATTAATCAACCCGGGCTTTACGATGCTAATAAATTTACATCCAGAATCTGGTTTGGAGCCTCGGGTGGCAGGATGACTTAATTTGCTTCGTCCTTAAGCGAGAGGGAGTGGAACTGGAGAAGTGGGAGTACAGATGTTTTGATCGTGATTTCAGTGAACAGCTGGGCAGCTCCAGGGAGCGCCAGAGCCAGCCGGCTGGGCCAGGTCATCACTATTCTCGGCTCTGCCGTGGTGGTGCCCTCCCTGCTCTGCCAACCCAGGGGCAGGGCCTCCTGGGAAGCAGCCACAGTGGCAGATGGGGAGGGGGCCTTTATTTCTCCCATGGATGGAAGGTCATTATTTGTGGGACAATTTGAGAACTGAGGGAGAATGTGGGTTGCAGCACAGGGATTTTCACACGTTCGGGCTGTGGGGGCCAGGGGAGGAGGGGCCCTGCCTGAGGCCCCCCCAGTGGACTTCTTTCTTAAGGCCGTCACATCCCCATGCACCCTGTCCCTCTCCCCTCAGAGCACCTGGGGCCCCAGGAGACCCAGCGTTGGCCGCATCACTGCTCCGCCCCACGTAGGAAGACGGGTAGATGCAGGCGGTGGCGGAGGGGACGATTCCCTAATGAGAGGGCTGAGCAAGGCACTGGAATCACAGAGGTGGGGGCACAGCCCTGAGGCCCCAGCCAGGGGCAGCTCCTGGGCCAGCTACTCTGGGCTCCAGGACAGGTGGGCCCAGGCCCAGGGCTGGGGTCAAGCCAGGGAGGTTGGGAGACCCCAGGCCCTGAAGCGGAAGAAGGCACATTGAGAATGCAGCGTCCACCAGCCTGCTGGTCCGAGGGTGGCGGGCCAGCCCTTGCGTGCGTGCATGGTCGCCAAGGGAGGCGCCTGTGGGAGCTGCAGGTGGCTGGGAGCCTGCTCTTCTTCCACGGGGATGGGGCTGGGTGCACCATCTCACCCCCTGGGGCCCAAGGGGGCGGAGGGTGTGAGCACTAAGCACCCCTGGTCTGGCTCCCGGGGCAGGGCTGGCCAAGGCGACCTCTGCCCTGTGACCTGACCTCAGGTAGGGGGACCACAGAGCCCCCTCCCGCCACATGCCCAGAAGTGCTCCCGAGCCACTGAGGGTGGCAGGCAGGTGGTACCTCCCTCTAGCTGCAGCCCACCCTGCAGGAGGCCCCTGTGGGCTCCAGCGAGGAAGTCAGGAGAGCCGAGACCCCCTTCAGGGATCCTGAGCTGTGGCTCCAAAACCCAGCTTCCAGGCTGCTGTCTCCCTGCACAGAGGACGCCCCAGCCTGCTCTGGAGCGCACCACGGGCTCGGGACCCAGAACCGGAGCTGGCGCCCACAGCAAGGGCCCTTGTAGCTCAGGCCGGGAGCCCTGGTGCCAATTAGCATGTCCTGGTCTTGTGATCTGTGCTGGCCAGGACCCCCTCGGGGTAGCACTCAGCATCTCCCAGGCCTGGTGGGGAGCAGGGCTAGGGCCTGGGGGTCGCCTCTGAGGAGACGGCGGCCACCAGTGGAGCCAATGTCCCAGAACAAGGATGAGAAGGGGGCTGGGGGGGTGAGGTGGTGACCACGTGTCCTTTATAAATAAGCAGCAGCGCCTGCAGTGCCTCTCCCACTGCAGGAGGACCTGGGGAGAGGCCAGGTGGGGAGAAGACCCCAACTGGAGCTGTGGAGGCCCCCCCCACGAAGAGCCCCAGCCTCACCCATTCTCGTGGAGGTCGGGGGTGACAGTTTCATGGCTTTATGGGTGGGGAGGCTGGGGTGAGCCGGAGCCCCTCCCAGCACCCCGGACTTGTGGCGGCTCAGCCTTCAGAGCTGGGTCTCACTGAGGACGATGTTGGCTGTGACGAAGAAGAAGCAGAAGAGAGCCCAGAGCAGCACGAAGGCCACCCAGAAGGTGTGGCGGAAGGGGGACCTGTGCTTGTTGAGGGCCCCGGGGCCCAGGGCCAGCTGGGTGTCCCTGCGGCAGTGATAGACCAGGAGGGCAGGGATGACGTACTGGATGCCGGTGCCTGCGTAGGCCCCTGTGATGCCCACCAGGGACTCCAGGTCGTGGGTGCAGAAGGCCACAATCACGGGCGGCGCCAGGGCGATGGCGGGGAACACCACGCGGTCCACTGCCCACGGGTAGGTGCCGCCCTCGCGGTGGAAGAGCGTCTTCCAGTTGTTGCGGAGCGTCACGGCGATGATGGGGAAGTTGGTGCTGATGGTGAAGACCGGGAAGAGGCCCAGGAAGAAGCGGATGGCGGCCGGGCCCACGACATCGCAGCGGGCAAAGTTGAGCGTGTACATGTCCAGGAGGCTGTCGCCGCGGAAGGAGAAGATGGCGGTGAAGGACAGGAGGCTGTAGAAGGCCAGGATCAGCACGTAGTCCAGCAGCACCAGGCGCGTGAGGTGCCGCTTGGAGGCCACGGGGGTGACGAGGGATGGCAGCGAGTGCTGGCACATGAAGGAGTACACGCACACCCCGAACAGGTTCCGGACCCCGGAGAGGTCGGCCAGGGGCGGGCGGCCCTCCCCGTGCCCACGCCCGACGCGGACCAGGGCCAGCACGATCATGGTGGTGAACGCTGGCGAAGGAGAGAGGGGTGTCAGACAGCCGGGGTCAGGAGAGGGGTGGGAGGGGAGGGGGAGCCCCCAGGCAAGGGACTGTCACTGAACGCAAATCTGTGCAAACCCACCCCAGGGTCACACTGGGAGCTTCTGATCTTCCCAAAGCTCCATGCCTGGGGCAGGGCCTCTCCCAGGTCCTGTTGTCTCCACCCTGATAAGGTCTTGGGAATGCCCCCCAACAAGCCCCGGGGGTGCCCTCAGGCAGTGCTGCCAGGCCCCGCAGGGAGTAGCAGGGGCCAGGGCTCACACTCCTCCTGTCTTGGAGCTGGCCAGAGGGGAAGAAGGGGCACCAAGGGCTTGGGAGGGGATGTTCTCCTGGGCTGAGGGCAGCTGCTTAATACATCTGAGGGGAAATGGGCAAGAACACCAGGCCCTGAGCAGAGGTGGGCACCAGGGGCTACACCAGGCAGGGAGTTGCCAGTGGTCACTTCAGGGAAGAAAAGGCACCCAAGACCAATGCTGAAGAGCACTGGAGGGAAGGGGCACGGTGCCTGGCGGCACAGTTGGGGACAGGGCAGTGACGCTGACCCTGGTTTGCTGCAAAAGTGGAAGAAGCCCTGTCCGACCTGAGCAAGTGGGATTCGATCCCCAGTGAAGACGTGGCTCACCCAACAGCCTTTCTGCATAGCTCCCTTCCCGCCCTCCAGCTGGACATGAGCAGCAGCTCTCCAGGATGCCAGCAACTTGATGACAGGGTTGAGCCAAGGGTGCACACAGTGGGGCCGGCGGTCCTTCTAGAGGAAGCTGATTCTTGCCACGTCCCTCTGGCTTCTGCAGTCCAAATCACCCAGAGCTGCCACCATGAGCCACTCAACACCCAGAGACTACTGGTGTCCCTGTCTCCAATTGTGGAGTCCAGGAACCCTGCTGTCAGATGAGACTGACAGTCCCTCTACGTCTTGGTGAAGCCCATGACAACGACACCTGACATTTCCTGGTGAGCAACATGGCCAGCTGTGCATGGGCAGTGGCCGCAAAGTTCCCAAAGCAGGAGTCTCCAGGCCACCTCAGCCCCCTGAAAGGAAGAAGCCTTTCTCCTGGGACACAGAGGAAGCCAGACTAACATCCTTCCACAATGACACTCTGGAGTAGGAGCACCAGGAGCTCCATCTATTTCTTTTAATCAGAGCTGCCTGACATCTCAGAGACAGGAGGGAAGGGGGAGTGGGCGAACAGCCTGTGGAAATTGCCGGTAAAGATGATTTATTTTTCACTCTTAAAGCCCGCTCTCGCTGTCCCACTGCTCCTGAGCCGAGGGTCCCTGTGACTCCTTGCTCTAGAGACACCACAAATCTCCCCAGCTCTGGTCCCTCAAGGGGAAGGCGCTGACCCAGTTCCAACCTTGAGGTCTCAGCTGGGGAAGCGGCCTCTGGTTTAACCCTCTAAGGAAAGGCACAGGACAGCCCGGAGGGGCCTCTGGGGGCTGTCTTCTCCCTGGGGGACAGCTCAGGACCCCCTGGCTTACCAGAGATTCTGAAGGTGGGTGCCGGGCAGAGATTCCTGTACAAGGGCTGCCACGCAGGGAGTGGGCAAGGGCGGGGAGGGGCCAGGTGGGGACCCAGGGGAGGCGAGCCAGGGTGGAGGTGGGCTCCCCTTGTGCACCAGAGAGCCCGTCCTGAGCCAGAAAGGGTTGTGGTGTGGTGGCGCCTCTCCTGGGGCCACCTGCCCGCTGACTAGATTTTAAGGGGCTGCAGGGGGGTTCAGGCACCATAGGTAGGGTCTGGGGGTCAGGGCCCAGGGCCACCAGCACCTGGGGCACCACCTTGGGCCCTGGCATGGCTCTGGCCTGGGGCCAGCTCAAGGGTGGGCAGGACTTGGAAATCCTCCAGCTGCCCCTGGGAGCAGGTGAGGAGGAGGAACGGGAAAGTTGGCTGTTAAGCCGGGATTACTCCCTAAGGCTGCTCCTTCCATCCCGGATGCTGGGTACCGCTGCCCTGTGCATCTTTTCCTCGGTGTTAAAAGCTCCACTCGCTCAATGGTTCACCCCCAGGGCCGGTCTGCCTCCTATCCCCATCTGGCCGACTTCCTTCAGAGGGATGAGAATGGGGCATAGGAGGGCAGGTCATTGCCTGAGGCGTTGACACCTAAGCAGGCGCAACTCCGGAGGAGTCCCGAGAGGGAGCTTCCCCTTCCTCATGAGCTTGGAGTTAAGATGGACACCAGGAAGGGCCCCGAGCGGCTGCGCAGCCTGCTCCATGGTGAGGTCAGCAGCCGCGGGCACTTAGGACCTAGAGGGCCTTCTGTCCCCCAGAGTCAGGGTGAGCCAAGAAAGGTCAGTGGGCTCGTGTGACACGGGCTTTACGCTTATGGAGATGTCAACAACTCAAGTGTGGCTGCCGAGGCAATATTTTTTACTGAAACACATTCACACAACATTTAACGAGCCATCAGTTAAGCTCTCCAAGCCATCAGGAGAGAAATGCCGCTTTCCAGATGCACAGTCACCCTCTTCCTTTCCACGCTGTGAGGGTTAATTTTGTGTGTCAGCTTGGCCAGACAAGGGCACTCGGTTGTCTGGCCAAACACTGGTCAGATGTTGCTGTGAAGCTATTTTGTATTATGAGATGAGCATCTACTTTCAGTAAAGATTACCCCGGATAATACGGGTGGGTCTCATTCAGCCGGTATAAGATCTTAGAAGGAAAAATGAGAAATTCTGCCTCAAGACAAGTGTCGGCACCGGCCTGAAGTTCCAGCCTGCTGAACGGTTTTTGAACCTGCCACCCCTACAACTGCATAAACCAATTCCTTAAAATAACCTCTTGATACACACACACAGGCACACGCACACAATCGGTTGTTTCTCTGGAGAACCCTGACCGCTACAGACACCCTATTCCTTCCTTGGCCAGCAAGAGTCAGCTGTCTGTCTCTGTCTTCTGCAGGACAAAAGCAGGCAGAGAACAGCACAGCTGAGCAGAGCCCTTCTGAACTCCCGCCCAGGGGGAAGGGAAGGTGGTGCTGATTTATGAGGGGAGGAGAGTGAAACCAACAAAATCTCAGGGCTGGCAGGGCCCAGCCCCTCCTGAATCCCTCGGGGCCTGTACATCCCTGCCCACCTGGGACCCTCGCCCTGGGGCCCGACTGGCTGGATGAAGCCATAACCGGGCCAAGACCTTAACGCGAGCTGGAGTGACTGGTTCCCGTGCCTGGTGCTCTGAAACTCCCTTTCAGAGCGTCCCAGCAACCCCAGGGCACCTCTCTCAGGTCTGTTCAGGTGGGGGCAGAAACCACAGCTGTCAGCAGCCAGCACCAGCCCTCTGCTCTTGGAGTGGACAGGAGCGCGGCCTTCCGTGGGAGCTGAGGTGTGGGAAGAGCTCCGCCGGATCCTCCAGGGAGCAGAGCTGTGGCAGGCCGGCACTCCCTGGGCTCCTGAGCCACGGCAAGGTGCTCCCTGCTGCTCAAAGGCGTGCTGTGTGGCCTGCAATCCTGGGGTCTGCATGGGGCTGACCCCGGCACACTGCGTTGGGGGACACGGGTCAGGACCCTCTCTGTCCTGGAAGACCCCCTGGGCAGCTGCTGAGGGAGGGCACAGCTCCCCTAGGAGCCCAGTGCTCTCTCCCCCACGACTGGCTTTGGGATTATGCTGGGGACGCCCCCAGGCCTGCCTGCGTGCTTCCCAGGGCCCACGTGGCAGGTGGCGGTGCCCCTCTTGGCCCTGAGAGAGAAGCTCTCATGGCTCCACTCTCTGCCACGGCAGCCACGGATCACACATGCCTGCTGAGCCCCTGAACGCGGCTGGTCTGAACCTAGATGTGTGAAAGGGTAAAACATGCACTGGATTCCAAAGACTTAGTATGGAGAAGGAATGGAAACTATTTCATAACTCCTCTTTAAGTATCGATCACAAGTTCAAACAATAGTTTCAATATGTTTGACTAAATAAATATATTAAAATTTACTAAAAATTTCAGTGTGGCCACTGCAAGATTAAAAGTTCCCTCTGTGGCTTGCACTGCTTTGTTGGACAGTGAGGGCTCGCTGTGACCCTGTGTCTGCTCCGTGGGGCGTGGGGTCTGTGACGCACTGGACCCGCTGGGACGGGAAGAGGGTCTGCTCCTGGCCGGCTCCCCTAACTCGCACCCTCTGTGCCTGCCCTGGCCAGAGGGACACTGATGGCCTAGGGCAGGGTGAGACCTGCACTGAGCCTTCTCCAGAAGCCAAAGAACAAACAGGCTCAAAGAGGCTCAGAGTCCCTGGCCGGGCTGGGAATGTTCTGGAAGAGGCCTGCGGTCCTGGGCCAGCCTTGATAAAGGCCGGGCTAGCACAGAGCTCCTCTGGAACCCTGGAGGGCTCCTGCCCAATGGCCCGTGCTCAGAAGGGGACAAATGCCCACTGAGGCCAGACCGCATACCGCACACCCATCGTTCTTGACCCAGCACAGCTGCGCAGAGTCACACTGCCAGGGTCCAGCTCTCCTCCCCACGGTGCTGCTGGAGCCGCATGTCAGCGGCCCCAGGCCCTGCCACCCTCCAGCCCCAGGTCAGGCCTTGCCCTCCTGGAGAGGTGCCCCCTCTACTCGCTGACCTCTGAACTGGCTCAGATGCCCCCAAGGCTGGGGTAGCCTCCAGCCCTGGCCACCCTGAACACCTGCTGTCCGGAGTTCTGTGTGCGGCTGTGGACATGAGCCAGTGCCACCTAACGGCTCTGACACCAGCAAGGTGGAGGCCCATTCATCAGGCGGCTGTGGGGTTCTCCAAGCAGAGAATCAGTACGCCAGGGCTGATGATGACGGATGGCCGGGTGGCACGCCTGCTGCTGGCTCCAGGCAGGGAGCTGGATCCGGGAGGACTTGGCAGCAGCTCTTCCCTTGCCCTGCCCTGCCCCTGGGGGGGGGGGCAACACTGTCTCTGCACAAGGCAGGGTCATCAGAGCACAGCCAGGGCCTGCTGGGGAGGGTGGGGAGCAGCTGACGTGAGCAATGCTGGCCTTGGGGGAGAGCCACTGATGACCAGGCAGTTCCTCAGCCCTGAAACGCAAAAGCAGGTGCCTGGGTATTTGCCCCACCTGTGAAAGGAGAGCCATTCAGCAGGAAGATGGGGGAGGGCAGGTGGGGGTGGGGTCCTGGCATCTTAGAAAGAGCCAGAGAGAGGCTGCTGCTCAATAAATGAGCTCAAGTTCTCAAGTTTGACTGCATTCAACTCCTGGTTCTGCCACTTGACCGGTCATCGAGGTGGAGGTTGCCGAACTTCCTGGTGTCCCTGGAGCATCACCTTTTACCCCAAAGGTGATCACAGAGCCCATCTCTTAGGGCCACTGTGAGGCTGAAGAAGGTGCCATAATGGTTTTGGGCAAAGACCGGCCCACAACCTTTGCTCAAAAAACATGTATTACTTATATCACAGCAACCTTATTTCCATCCTGAAATCCCAGGTCCCATGCAGGCAGGAAACACGCTGTCGGTGCTGTGTTCAAATCTAACTCTCCCCCTGCCCTGAGGAGGGGTCCTCGGGATTACACAGATTCTGACGCCACCGTCCCGGCAGAGTGAGGCTGCTGTTACCAACCTTCTCAGAAACATCTGCTCTGATCACCTCTGGCCCAGGCTGCAGCTAATTCTGTGGGGCTCAGGGGTGGGGATGGGGGTCAGGGAGGACCCTGGACAGGCTGTCCTGCTAGCCAGTGACCCTCCATGCCTTCTCTTGCTTCACCCAGTGTTCCTAACACCACACAAGGTCAAGCCATCCCCACCGCCACGTCTTTCAGGGGCACTTGAAGTGTGTCATAGCTCTGTAAGGGTCCTGGGCAAGAATGAAAATAAATTTTGCTTGGATTCTTTGGAACCAATTAGGCTGGGTGCTCCTTGCACACCCTGAGAAGACAGTGCACACTCAGTCTCTGGCTGAGAGTTCCTCTGGGAAAAAACAAGATGCTCCTTGCACAAGATGCACTTGTCTCCAAAAGAATTTTGGTCTTGGCTCAGACCTTCATCTCAGGCCAGTAATACGTTCTGTTAAAATCTTGGATTTCGGGAGCCATTTTTTCCTTTCTTTCTTTTCTAATGGCTCCCGCCTGCTTTCTTCTGCTTTCTTCCTCTAATAAACCTTAAACTCTCTAAACCATGACTCGCTGCATTGTGTGGATTCTTGAATGGCTCTGGACCTAACATTTTTTGGTGCCGAAGACCTAGGACGGAGGTTTGACTGGGGTTTAAGTTTCCTGGCCCCTCCGGGCAATGGGGCAGCCTCCCAGTCAACTCCGCTCCCCGAACAACACAGCCGTTCAGGATTCCATGCATTCAGCGGCTTGAGTCCATCAGCTCAGACCACCTTGATGCGATGCCGGCTCACCCTCATGGCTCTCAAACATCTACAACTAATTCGGCCCTAGGTAGGTAAGTGACGTCTTTCTGCCCAGATCCCCCCTCGGGAGTTTTGTTCCATGTCCTGTGGACATCCCGGCTCACCTAAGGGTGGCGCCTAAGCCCACTTTAACGTGGCACCCGGCTTCGTAAGCCTAGGAAACCTGAGCACTCAGTCAAAACTCTCTGACACTCCATGAGTGCCTTTCCGCATTGCAGCAGTCAAAGTAACCCGGGGGATGCCTTGGGCGAAAGACTGCACGCATTTCCTGACCCCCAATGACAAACCAGGGACGCCTGCTTTGTTGTTGCGACCCGGTCGTATGGGTCTGGGCTGTTAGTCTCACTTGAGCTTCGTTTTTGGGTGGCCTTTGTAAGCCTCTAAAGGAGCAGGGGAGCCGTGTGGGGGTCTCACGGGAGCAAGGGTGCCGTGGATCTCCCCACGGGTGATCTCTGTAAGTCTCTGATGAGCGTAGCTGCAATTCGTGTCAGCCTCGTCCAGGGAAATTATAAGCCTCAAAAGAAGCAGGAAACCATAAATATCTATCACGGGCAATCTCTGTAAGCCTCTGATACAGTCACTTTTCAATAGCTCAAACTAAATTTCCTCCTAAATCTACCCCCTCAATATTCCCCTTCAATAGAAAGGGGAATTAAAACCAATACAATTTGGCTGCAGTATCCTTTAGAACAACAAAAACATTAGCCAAAAAATGGCACTTTCAATTGGCAAATTCTCACTGAACTTAATAATTTTATTCGGCACAACAACAAGTGGTCTGTAGCTTTAATCTTAAGCTTTCTAAACCGTTTGGTCCTGGCTATTCTTGTGCCACGCTGTCCTCTCCCACCAAATCCTTCTCCTTCACAAAAAAATCCCTCTAAGTCTTCAGCTTTCCTCTCTACAAAAGTTAGCCCTAAAAAGCATTTAAGCAGCTTCTGCTTCTTTAACCCTGCAAACCACTCTCCTCGTAACTCCTCTCTACCCCTGCTGCTCCCCTCCCCTCGCCGTTAACCCCTTCCCCCATTCTAGTCCC
>PVKY010001513.1:0-31354 GCA_004027775.1 Bradypus variegatus | reverse complement strand
CATAAGGGAAGGATCGGGGGGCTGGTAAAGTTCCGTCCCTCACTCGGGGCTGGGTACATAGGTGGGCTCACTTTAAAAACATTCATTCGGCCACGATAACCTGGGGTTTATGTCAATAATACATTTTTTAATGACCCATCGGAACGAGGGTGCCCTACCTCCCCATTCCAGAGAGGAAAACGGAAAAGCAGAAAAATCTTCCCCTGAATCACACGAAGTCTTAACTGCCCCGGCTGGGGGTGAAGGAGACATTATTAGCAAGGCTGGGTCTAGGGTGAGCAAGGTCCTCACTTTGTACCCACGATTTAAGGGGTTGCCCCCAAACTCAATAATCAGATAATGTTTTAATGCCATGTTTTTACAAATAACATTAATGCCAAAAGATCCTGATGAACAAAATATCTGAATTTTAAATAAAGGTGGGATTGGACCCAGGCCAGGCAAAACCCTGCCTCCCACACGTCCCATTCCCCCTGGCCCTCTTTGGGGCCAAAAATTTGGGGACCAAGCCCAAAGGAGAAGCCGACCCCCAGCACCCTCTGGGCTCCATCAAGAAAGAGGGGTGCCATGCTCCGACGCCAGCATGTCACCAATGCTATGCAGCCCCCACACCCCTCACTTCATCCATCTCCTAGTCTTCCCCAGCAACACGCAGGTAAATATATTCTCATCCCATTTTAAATATAAAGAAATTGAGGCCCAGAGAGGGGAGATGAGCTACCCCCAGCAGGTGACCCTTTGTGGTCACGTGGCCTTTCCGTGCCTCAGTTTCCTCACCTGTAAAACGGTTGTTGGGAGGGGTAAGGAGATAACCGTTGGACGCGCTTTAGCCCAGCACACAGCACCCAGCAGGAGTGCAGCAAATGTTTGGTCCCTTTTTCTTCCATCCCTCCTGACAGCCCTTCTGGACCTCTCACCTCATCAGGGCCTCCTGGAATTCCAAACCGGGGCCGGATGCAGTTTGGTTCAACAGTCATTCGTCACCCTTGTCATCTGTGCCAGGCTCCATGGGGGGCATCCAGACCTCAAGGGTGCCCACCCAGTCCCCACCCTGGAGGAGGTGGCAGACGTGAACCGATAGCAGGATGTCATGTGGGGGACTGGATAAGCCTCGGCCCTGGGAGGGTGCCTCACCCGCGGGCCCGTCAGCGGCAAGGGTGCCAGGAGGGCTTCTCTCTCCCAGTCTTCTCTCGTCCGTCCTGGCCGCAGCCGATGGCACCGACCTGGAAACCACCAGCTGCTGAGCGGGGCTGGCTTTAGATGTCTGCCTGACCCAGACCAGCCACCCACTCGGCCACCATCCGTCACCCACAAGCATTTATTGCTCGCGAGCTGCGGACCCAGCCCTGGGCTAAACTTCACCCGTCGGCCCTGTTGACCTGGAGCTCACCATCTATGGGGGAGGCAGATGTTAGCCCAGCAATTGCACATCGGGGTAAAACCCCACTGTGACCCGCAGTGGGATGGTGCCGGCACTTGAGGAGGCAGGGGACGCTGCTCTGGGAGGGGCTGATTGACCCAAGACCTAAGGGGAAAAACAGGGAGTAAAGAGACAAAGGAAAGGACATTCCCGAGAAAGGGGGGCAGCCTATGCAAAGGTCCTGGGGTGAGAGGGAGTGTGGTAGGGCCAGGACACAGAGGGGAGAGCAAAGGGAATGGGGGTGAGATGGCAGAAGCCAGACTGGGCCAAATTTAGGTGTTTCCTTTAGGGAGTTTTATCTTTATTCAAAGAGCAAGAGTAGCCAGTTGAGATAATATAGAGACTCCTCCCTCCAATATATAACTCCTGTCCACCCATTCACGCCCTCTACTCTCCTCTCCCCAGCTCAAGCCTCCACCGTCTGTCTCCTCTGTCTTCCCCTAACATCCATGCATACCCTCCAATCCATTTCCTGTGCAGCAGCCAGAATGACCTTTCAGAAAGCATGAATCCAGCCATGTCTTTCCCCTGCTCTTTAAATAAAATCCAAACACTTCTTTGGTTGTATCAGTTCAGATTTTACTTTGCTGAATATACAAGAAAACTCTGATAAGGATCTTAGGCAAGTGAAAGATTTATGTTTCTGTTCTTCAAAAGAAGCCTGGGGTTGACAAGGCAGGCCTGCAGTCCTCAAGGACCTGGGCATCTCCTATTTTTCTGCTCCACTGACAATGTTGCCTCATGGTCCCTTATGGCTGCTGGAGCTCCAGCCATCACACATCAGCATGTTGCATTTAATGGGGAAGGCAAGGAGTGTGTCTTCTCATCCCTCAGTTCTCAGACATCCTTGTCTGAGTAGCCCCCCATCCCCCCATTCCCTCTCTTTCCTGCCACCCTTTGCGTGCCATTTAGAGTTACCCTAACCTTTTCATTACCTTGTTTACCAGTTAATTTTCTGCCCTCCCCATGGACCATAACTTCCAGGAACACAGAACGTCATCTGCTGGGCTCAGCTCGCATCTCCAGTGCTCGGCTCTGCCCCCCCCAACACAGAGTAAAGTCTCCTTAAGTATCCTTGAACCAATGACTGAATGCATGAATAGATGACATGTGTGTCATATGAAGCCAATTTGTCACAGAGCACCTTTTTAAATCTTCAACGCACCTTGGGGAATGCTTGCCTGGGCATTCCAGGGTCTTTTCCTTGGATCTGAAAGAGCATAACTGAGGCTAGGAGTGGGCAAGCCCACAGAAGTCACCATGTCCTGCCCGGGAGTGGTGGGGGGAGGCTTGAGGGGGGTACCTGCAGAGGATACCAGGTCTGAGCTACAAGCTACGTCTTGACGCAGGAGCGCAGGTCATTCCAAGAGGGGGACCAGCGTCAGCGAAACCCACCTCCCCTCCCCTTGCCTTCCCACCACACAGGGGGCGCTGCCAGCCCCAAGCGGGAGCTTGTGGGGGGCCATTGAGGATTTCCCCAATGCCTGGGGGACACTCCCGATGTGGAGAACAAGGGGCCAGGGTTGGGGAGTTACTGGGACACTGGGACAGTCTCACTTGAGAAAGAATCACCCCACATCCACACAACTGCCTGCACCCCACCCTCCACGCACTACTCAGAATCGTCAGTCAAGACCATGACACCACATGACTTGAAAGCTAGAGTCTTTTTAGCAGGTTTTTGTTTTGTTTTGTTTTGGGTTTTTTTGCATTTTATTGTGGTTATTGCTTTTTCAACCATTTTTTAGTTATTTTTAATTTTTATTCTGGTAACATATATACAACACAAAATGTCCCATTTTCACTACTCTCAAATTTTCAGTTCAGTGCTATCAATTACGTGTACAATGTTGTGCTCTCATCACCAGCACCCATTACCAAAATGTTTCCATCCCCTGAAACAGAAACTGCCCCCGTTAATCAATAACTCCCCATTCCCCGCTCCCCCTGGCCCCTGGGAACCCCACATCTAATTTCAGTCTCCATGAATTCCCCTATTTTGATATTTCATTATGAATGAGGTCGTACAATACTTGCCCTTGTGTCTGGCTTCTTTCACATAGCATAATGCTTTCAAGGTTCTCCCAAGTTGTAGCATGAATCAGAACTTCATTCCTTTTTACAGCTGAAAAATATTCCGTTGTATGAATTCACTGCATTTTGTCTACTGATTCGTCCATCGATGGGCACTTGGGTGCTTTCCACCTTTTGGCTGTTGTGAACGCTGCTGCCGAAGGTGCACAAATATCTGTTTTCAATTCTCTTGGGCATATACCTAGGAGTGGAACTGCTGGGTCAAAGGGCAGCTCTATGTTTAACTCTTGAGGAAGCTTTTGGGCACAGTTTTAACACACACTGAATTTTCTAGGAAGACAGGTATCATCTGTACTTGGGCTGTCCAGACCGCATCAAGAGGCCACTCTGGGAAACCAAGTCCCCAAGAGACACACCACTGAAACATCACACACACATGTGCACACACACACACCCCTGGCATTTCTGTACGGGACTGCATTTGTAGTTGACACAGTCCCAGGGATCCTACAAATACAGGGAGCTTATTTCAAAGCACCAAACATGAAGTGCCAGCAATATTTGATTAAACAGTGTCTTACTTCTGTTTTTCAACAGCTTTATCAGTGTATATCTAACATACAATAAGCTGCATGCATTCAGAGTGTACAGTCTGATAACTTCAAATACACCTGTGCAAACATCCCACAATCCAGACAGTGAAATACCCATCACCCCAAAAGTCTCCTCATACCCCTCAGTGCTACCTCCTTCCTGCCTCTCTCCGCCCTCCCCATAAATGATACATCACTATAGATTGTGTTGCATTTTCTAGAAGGTCATATAAATGGATTCACTCTGTGTGTATTTCTTTTTGGTCTAGCTTCTTTCACTCAGTGTAATTATTTTGAGATTCATCCACATTGTCGTATCAGTGTTATTACTTTTCCTGACTGCGTAGTTTTCCATTGCATGGATGTACCACAATGTGTCTATTCATTCCCCTGCTGGTAGCCTTTGGGTTGTTTCCAGTCTGGAGCTACTACAAATAAAGCTGATAGAAACACTCGCATACAGGTTTCTGCAGGGGCGTGGGCTCTCTCTTGGTCGAGCACCCAGGAGTGGAGCGACACTGAAATCGTGACATGTGTGTTCATGTGCAGTGTGTTTAGACTTGGTACAAACTGCTTTTCCTTTATCCCCACTTGATGTTACAATTAGAGCACCCCACTGAATTGTTTTATCTGTTTTAGTTTTGTTTTGTTTTAAACATGTGTCTGAGGCTCAGTATTTCATCCTGGGATAGCAGAGGACCATTCCCAAATATTTCGTGGAGAAAGGGAATGTTGGAGTTGATAAGCCAAGAGCTGGGCAGCTCCGGAGCGGGGGGGGGGGGCGGTGAGCGCGAGCTGCAGGGGGGTGGGGGGGCCTCTCTCCATTTCCCCGCATCCACGCACCAGCTTTCCTTCGGAGCATCTGGGTTTCCTGCCCCTGCGGCCTGATGGGTTTTCTTCTGGAAGTTATTTTGGGGGGTGGGTGTGGAGGGGCCCCGGGCGGCGGTACTGAGAGTGGGGCAGGGCAGGGTGGGGGTTCTGGACTCTGTGCCCTGGTTTCTGCCCCTGTAGACGGAGAAAAACGCCAGCACCCACCTCCGTAAGGCCGCCGTGCTGCGTGGAGGAGGAAGGAGGGAAGGGGTGCAGGCACCCAGAGCACGGCCTTGCACTTCTCCAGGTGCTTCTTTAAAATCCTCTTGCTTACAACGGTGTGATGGTGCTGTCGATAACTGATTGTACACCGTAGGGTGTGTGAATATATCTCAGTTACGCTGTATTTAAAAAAGCAAATGAACAATGGGGGGGAGGAGGGGAATAGGCTGTTTTGGATGTTCTTTTTCATTTTAATCTTTATTTTATTTTTTGGAGTAATGAAAATGTTCAAAGTTTGATTGCGGTGATGAAAGCACAACTATACAACGATACTTGTGAACAACTGATTGTACACTTTGGATGCTTGTTACGTGAACATATCTCAATAAAATCGCATTTCAAAAAAAACACAGAGACTCCGGGTCAGAACCCCAACTGCTCTTGTTGGATTTTAATCTCCTATGAATCACTATCTGTCTGGAAAAAAAAAAAAGAAAATCCTCTTGCTTAAATCTGGGGGTGGCTCTAGGAACAACAAGAGCTTCCGCGTTTGGGGCCGCTCTGCTGTGCCGGGCACACTACACCGTAGTCTGCGTCCCATTGCTACCGGACCAAGGTGGCAGGTTCTCTACCATGCACCCAAATGACCGATTCCTGAGACACCCGGTTTCAGAGAGAGAGAGCCTACTGCTAGGCGCGAAGCAGGAGAGCAGATGGCCTAGTGGGCCAAAATCTGTGTCCCCAAACCAATGATTCTGATAGTTTTACAGCATCAAAAGATAGACAGGTTTTAGCTGAATGAGCACAATGGCCCCAGATGGTGTAATTAGAGGTGATCTAATTTTGAGCTCATGCTTAGTCACAGAACATATGTAAGAAATGGCAGCCTGGATGTGACGCTGGGCATGGTTTTTAGTAATATAATGAGGTATCGTGACTCGTAGGTTAGTCTAAGCTACTGTGCAAGTCAGCAGGGCCCATTTGGTTAGATCCAGCTTCCATTATCAAGATAACTTTGGACTTGGGGTGGGGAGTTCTGGGCTGACCCAAGACCCTTCATTAATAAACATTAGGGACAGGTTAGTGTGAAACCCCGATGCATCCCAAAGTAAGTTGGGCAGAGAATAAAAATATATTTGCACCACCCTGAGGAACTGGGGAAAAATGCAGAAATGTTGGACTTCCCCACCTGGGGAATTACTAATATTCTCACAAGCATTGAGGATGAACAATTTAGAAGTCCGAGCCCTCAATCTTGGGGCTTGCCCTTATGAAGCTTGTTACTGCAAAGGAGAAGCTAAAGGCTATTTACAACTGTGCCTAATAGTCTCCCCCAGAGAACCTCTTTGTTGCTCACATGTGGCCTCTCTCTCTAAGCCCACTGAGCAGGTGAACCTACTGCCCTCCCCTCTACGTGGACATGACTCCCAGGGGTGTAAACCTCCCTGGCAATGTGGGACATGACTCCCAGGGATGAGCCTGGACCTGGCATCATGGGATTGAGAAAGCCTCCTTGGACCAAAAGGGAGAAGAGAAATGAAACAAAATAAAGTTTCAGTGGCTGACAGGTGTCAAATGGAGTCGAGAGGTCACTCTGGAAGGCATTCTTATGCACTATATAGATATCCCTTTTTAGTTGTTAGTGCATTGGAATAGCTAGAAGGAAATATCTGAAACTGTTGAATTGCAACCCAGTAGCCTTGATTTTTGAAGACAATTGCATAACTATGTAAGTTACATGGTGTGACTGTGTGATTGTGAAAACCTTGTGGCTCACACTCCCTTTATCCAGTGTATGGACAGATGAGTAGAAAAATGGGGACAAAAACTAAATGAAATGTAGGATGGGATGTGGGGGGATGGAATGCTTTGGGTATTTTTCTTTACTTTTATTTTTATTCTTATTTTTATTCTTTTTGGTGTAAGGAAAATGTTCAAAAATTGATTGGGGTAATGAATGCACAACTATATGATGGTACTGTGAATGGTTGATTGTACATGTGGATGATTGTATGGTATATGAATATATTTCAATAAAACTGAATTTTTAAAAAATAAAAATATTGGGGGCTGTCTTTAGTGATCCTAAGACTCTAAAATTGAAAAACTGGATAAAATGGGTAGAAGTGAAGGTCAGTCACAAGGTTTTTGCAATCACAAGGGCATAAGATAAAGGCTGTACAGTCATTATCGGAGATCAGGGCAGCTGGATGACGGTTCAGGTTTCAGGTATTTCCCTCTGTCTGCTCGAATACACCAGAAAGTAAAAAGGAATATCTAGATGATGATTCATTAACCATAATCAGCCCTTAAATCCTAACTTCTTGGTTACAACATCACAGCTCTGCACACCTCACCTCCTTAAATCCTCATCACGACCCAGAAAAATCATTGACCCCAATCTACCAATACAGAAACAAAGTCTGGGTGAGCAACGCGACTTGCCCAAGATGGACCCCAGCCCAGCTCACACCCCCAGGTGCCACCTCCCCAGACCAGCTGGGATGAAGCCCCTCCCAGGCATGCACCCTGCACCCACCCCTGCCTGGCACCCTCGGCCCCTGTCAAAGCCACTTCCTTCTGGACATGCGCCTCCCTGTCCTTGGCTCGCCCCCAGCCACTTCCCCTCCACACAGCAGCCCACTGGGTCTTCTCAGGACATAAATCAGATCCCACCACCCCTGCCCAGGCTCAGGCCCTGTGCTCACTCCCCTGCAGCCCCCCTGGGTGCCTTGGTGCCGTCACACTTGCCTGGAACTCTGCTCCCCCAGATCTTCCCGGGCTGCTTCCTTCTGGTCATTACAGTCCAAACCTGCCCTCCCCAGAGGCGGGGACCCTCGGCCCATTCCGAATCAAGCCTTGTCCGCCCCGTCTCCCACGGTGTTACCATGTTTTCCTTCTCCCCATCAGAACCTGAGCAGGCACTCGACAAGTTTCCGTTAAGCACCTACTACGTGCAGGCCCTGCGCTAGGGATGGAGGATGCGGCCATGAACACGCTCAACAATGTCCCTACCCTCGTGGAGCTGACGTTTCAGCGGGCAACAGGCAATGACAAGGAAGCTGACAGATGAGCCCGGTAATTCCCGGCAGAGCTACCTGTTGTAAAAATGTGGGAAGGCAGCGGCTCCTCTCGCCTCCGGGGTTGGCATGTGGGCTCAGACACTGCGGGTGAGTCAGCCATGGGGTACCCCACAGTGGAGCCTTCCAGCTGCAGGAACCACGAGTGCAAGGGCTGGGGGCCGGAGGGAGCCGCACAGAAAGCAGGGGAGCACGGAGGATGAGGTCAGCAAGGGCAAGACAGCCTCAGCCCACCCTCACCCCGCTCCCAGCACGAGGTACCATCGTTAGGCCCATTTTGCAGAAGAGGAAAGTGAAGCTCCGAGAGGTGAAAACATGGGGTCTCTTGCAGCCCACACTTAACCGCCTCGCTTTTCCTCTGGCTCAGGCCTCATGTTGGGGTACAAAGGCAAATTTTTTAAAAAAATTCCCACTACCACATGGATGAGCCTTGAGGACAGCAGGCTGGGTGCAGCATGTGGAGTGAAATAAGCCAGACCCCCAAACACCAATGGAGTCAGAAACTAGAATACAGTTACCGGGGGTGGGATGGGGAGTCAATGATTCATGGGGACAGAGTTTCTGTTTGGGGTGATGGAGAAGCTTTGGTAATGGATGGTGGTGAGAGTGGCACAACATTGTGAATGTAATTAACACCACTGAACTGTAGACTTGAAAGTGGTTCAAACGGGAAATTTTGTGTTGTATGGATTATTATCACAATGTAAAAAAAAAAGAACTGTAAAAAAAAAAAAAGTTCCCAGGAGCCCCCAAACTCGAAGATGACTGATCCTCAAAGAAGAGGTCCAGGAGGAGCCCAGCTTGGCCTGCCTGGTTCCCCTGGGGGGCCCTGGGTCCCAGGTGACAGCAGCTGGAGCTGGTCCCAGCTTTGCAGGGCCTTGCTGTGTGACCTTGAGTAGGTCTCAGGCCCTCTCTGATCATTCCTCCCCACCCCACCCCACCCCCCGTTGATGGGAAAGGAGCCATCAGCCCCACGGCAGGGTGGGGACCACTGGACCTGCCCTAAAGGGCTGGAGGCACGGGAGGGGCGCCCTCTGGGGGCAGCGATGCTCCCTGGGTCCGTCTGGCTCAGGATCCGAAACCCCGGGTCCAGCAGAGCCTGGCAGCGCAGAGGAGGGAGCAAGGCGGCCTCATGGCAGCCTCGTGCTGCCCCCTGGTGGCCATGGCTGGGATGGTCGGAGCCCAACAGCTGTCCTCATTCATTCATCTTTGGGTCCCCGCAGTTCAGACACGGCTGCTGGAACCCAACCTGGTTTCAGGGGGCCGGCAACCACCCCCTGAAAATCCCCCAGAAAAGGAGGCAGCCCTCACCCACCCCCAAGATGTGGAGCTTCAAGTCTGTACAAGGACCTCGGCCCCAGTGGGCGACAACATGCAGGGATTTCAGGCTCTTGGGATGGGCTACGAGTGAAGCATGCAGCTCATTCAGTCATTCGTTGCTTCGTGGTTCATTCGTTCGTTCAGCAGATTTAATGGGCAGCGTGTCCCTGGGGGCTGCAGCAGGAAATAAAGTAGGCAAGGTCCCGGCCCCTGGGTCTCCAGGACAGAGGCAGACAAAAATCCAGTCTCAGGCATGTGTGCTGTGTGCACATGTGTGCTGTGTATGTGCATGTGTGTAGTGCGTGTATGTGCATGTGTGCATGCTGCATGTGTATGTGTGCTGTGTATGTGCATGCGTGCACTGCATTTGTGCATGTGTGCTTGTATGTGTGCTGTGCGTGTATGTGCATGCATGTGTGCTGTGTGCGCTGTATGTGCATGTGTGTGTGGGTGCGCTGTGTATGTGCATGCGTGTGTGGATGCGCTGTGTATGTGCATGCATGTGTGAATGCAAGGAGGGACAAAGGAGCTTTGGCGGCAGCAGGGAGGATCCAGGAAGCCTTACAAGCCCAGTGGGACCAAGGGCACGAGGCCTGGGTGATGGTGCCTGCGGAGCTGGAGCTCCCAGACAGAGGGCTTGGATCTGAATGGGCCCTCCCCAAAAGTCCCCATGGCTGGTCCCACCCCGATGTGCCCACGGCCGCCCCCCACCAGATGCCCCAACGGCTAACCCCCCACCTCAGATATCCTGATGGCCGGCCCCCAGCCCAGATTCCCAGCAGCTGCCTCCCCTATGTCTGACCTTCTGCCATGCCCACCAGGGGCCCACACTGGGGGGAGCACCGGGTCAGCACCAGCTGCCTCCATGTCCAAGTCCCGTGTCAGCAGGAGATTTGGGGTGGAACCTGGGCACCTGCAGATGAGGCAAGTCAGCTCAGTCCTCACACACCAGGCCCCAGGGCTGCCGGGTCAGCAGCACCCACACAGTCCCCACCGGTCCCATGCTCGCCAGGCGACTTCCCGACGGTGACCCGGATTCCCAGGGGCGCATGGACCCCAGGCATCCCCGCTCAGCGACAGCACCTCT
This sequence comes from Bradypus variegatus, assembly GCA_004027775.1. NCBI lineage: Eukaryota > Metazoa > Chordata > Mammalia > Pilosa > Bradypodidae > Bradypus > Bradypus variegatus. The sequence continues at coordinate 20,788 of PVKY010001513.1, read as the reverse complement.
CATGGCAAAGCGGTGAAGTCAGCGCCCACGGCTCCGCCCGAGGCAGGTGGAGCCCCCAGGGCGTGCGCGGGACCCCGCGGCCCCAAGCCCCCTGTGCCCTGAACAGCACCGGCCTGGCTCTGCCTCTGCGGGCCCAGGGGGCCGGATCCTGGGACAGACCCCGCGGCCCCGCCCAGCCCGGGCTTTGATTTTGGCGCCCAGGGTGAGGAACATTCTGGATGCCAACTTTCAAAACTTGGGAGAGTTCACGCTGAAAATCCAGATCTCTCAGCTTCTTGAGCTTCCGAATGGCTTCCTTTAATCAAAGGGTCATTGAACCCAGACCTCCAAGGCACTAGTGTAAATGTTTCCCGCCAAGGGCACAGTGGCCTCCAGGGCCATTTTGCCAAGACCCCCCCCACCCCGCCCGTGAATCTAATTAACTGGATCGGCCGGACAATCCCACCGGAGTCCTTCTACCTGTGCTGCCTGTTGGGTCAGACGGCGGCACCAAAACGGGCTCCTCTTCCCTCAAACGTGGGGCCACACGTGGTGCGTTCAGGCAAATGACGCTCCTGGCACAGCCACGGCCACTCACGGAGGTACTGTCTGTGCCACTCTGCCCTCCACAGCAGACCTCGGTCTGGCCCTCTTAAACGATGGCCGACCCCAGCTCTCACCTCAGGAACCGAAAACAGAGCAGGGAACACCCAGTTTACACACCCCCCTCCCCCACTCACAAAGGCTCAAGGTGCTGCAAAGCGTTTGCCACATGCTCTGTAACTGGGTTTCAAACTCGAAGCGGGGGTCTGTAAAATCACGGCCCCAGTTCCTGACCAAATCTTAAGCGTTTGTGCCTCAGAACAAGTCGAAAAGGGCTGTAATTCAAGGTGCCCCCCGACACTTGGGGAGAAACGAACCAGGCAGGCCTGAGGAAGAGGGTACTGAGCCTGTGCTGGCTTTTCCCGCCCAGTGACAGAACTTGTGCCCACGGCCTGTGCCGAGACCCCCACTCCACAGCCCATGTCTGGAGGCACCATCTCTGTCCTCTGTCCCATGCTTCACCCCAGTGGGTGCTCTGATACACCCCAAAGCTGCATGTCCCACGGTCTCTCTCTCAGGCTTTTTCCCCCTACATAATCCTGCATTAATTTTAAGAGCAATAACTGGCAACCCCACTGGAGATACCTGCCCCTCTGCTTGTTGGATGTGGTGGGTCCCAAAGCTCAAGAAAGGCCAACGGTGCCCTCCAAAGGGGGCTCCCCTGGAACTAGCAGGGTGCATCTGGAAGGTGCCTCAACACTACAAGGACAAGACCTGCGCCTAAGACACTGCTATTAAAGATGCAAAAGGTAACGCCTGTGCCCCAGGATGCTCTTTTTTAATTCTAAAATGGGACCAGCTCAGTGCACAGCTTCTGTGAGGACATGTGGGGTGACCCACGGTGACCTACCATTCTAAGGCCTCCCACTAGCACCAACAGACGGCACTCAGCACGTTTTAGAGAGAGCCTGCAACACCTTCAGGGATTTAACATGCCATTTGGAAAGCAGCCGTCTTCTTCAACTTAAAAATTCCATCCCTGTCCCTATTTAAGTTCCATTTAATGAACTTCAACTTGTGCAGCTGTACCTGGGAGTGAACATAAAGGAAATGCTGCACACGGCATACACGCTGCAAAAGGTTCTCTGTCCAGTCACTTAATATCTTCAGGATGAGCAGGAAGTTGCACTTACCTAGGATTATCACCAACCACACAGCCAACAAAAAAAAACAAAAAGCACAAAACTATCATTCCAAGTGAGTAAGTCAGGCTGCGCTGCCCACACCTGCTCTCGAGGGCGGTGGGGCCGAGGCAGGGGTGTCCCCCATGATGAGCTTTCCACACTGCGGGCAGAAGGCCCCGCGTTACAGTGGGGACACAGGAAGGAAGCCCTTCCAAGGCACACAGGGGACACCCCCAGACTATACCTACCATGCATCTTGTTTGTATATGGTGGTTCCTTCTTGGAAAACCTTTTATTTAACTCAAAAGGTGACTAGCTAGAGGCAAAAAAACCAGGATTATACGTCGGCAATACTGAAATTGGTCGGGGTGGGGTGGTACATGTCAGTAAAACATCCTTGTTTATAAATGAAAAGGTTTCCCGAGCCTATTTCCAGGGAGAGTAAAAATTCTTCCTCAACTTCCACGTCACTCACTGAATTATAATTTTTATAGAAAATTTTTATTCAACATACATTTTCCAGCAAAAAGGCAATATACAGGAAGAGTTGGTGTACACTGCTGCTACAGAAACAAACAAAAATACTGGAAAAGGATGAAAAATAAAGTGTGATTCGCTGATTCTATTTTACTGCACTCAAAACTAGACACACAGCTGGCATTAGCTCCAAAATAAAAAGAAACGAGGCTGGGACTGAAATAAAATGACACACAAGGAATATCGGCATCAGTGAAGTTCACGCGCAGACTCACCGACAGAAAATAACCTCCTCCCAAGTGGTCAATTGTACACGTTCATTCATTAAATATACAATTTCATTTTTCCTTTTTTTTTATTCGAACTTTTTTTACAAAGTCAACAGCTTACTAACCGACTAGTGAGCATGCCCTCTTTGCTAAAAAGGCTCTTTTTTTTCATCTGTTACATTTGTCATGAAATTCTATTTATAATTTTTTCACCTGCTTTGACGAACTCTTGAGATCATCAAGTTTGCCAAGAGGCAGCATAGTAAACCTTAATTGTAGTTAACAATGTTTTTGATTGAATAAAAACACCCCCAAACGTCCGTCAGGACTGTGCTCAGTGCATCCACTTTGCAGACGGGCTTTGCAGAGTGTCTGACCGAAACGAGACGAGTTTATTAAAAAGACCCCAGGCAGCGGGAGGAGATGAACCCGAGGAAGGGCCAACACTGCACACAATGAAGGAGAGATCGCTATTTATTAGGTTGTGAGTTTCTCTGTTTTGCCTTTACAGATGCACAAAAGGTCATTGAAAATAGAACTGAAGGAAATGTCAGCTGAGCCCACACATAAGGCTTCCTAGCTGCAGGGTTGGCGAGGGGCCCCGGGAAGGCAGCCAGCCAGCTTATGCCACCTAGAGAGACTAGAGACCTTTTGCCAGCGCCACGCGTCCTAAACCTCTTCCCCTGGTATGTGGACGGTTGCCTTGCATTGTGGTTACCATAAAATAACTCTCATTGGCATCCAAGCTTTATAAAAACACCTTCATTTTGCTGAAAAGGGCAGTCAATAGATAGAGAAGCCAAACTGAACAGCCTCAACAAAATAAAATTAACATCAGCAGCAAATCCTCTTGCTGAAGACTTCGGATAGAGGGCACATGTCCCAGAGTCCCAGGGCTGGTAAAAAGGGGCACGCACCCGCCCACTGTCCCTCGCCTTGAACACGCCGGGGAGAAGGTCAGTTATGGATCTTAATGGCCTTTTCAAGGTAAGTGTAGCGACTCCTCTTTGGGGCTTTGTTGAAGTGGTCGAGCCCAAGCCAAGGCCGAGGATGGGACATGTTACCTGGTAAGGAAAAAGGAAAAAACGGTGGAGACCAAAAGGCAAGCCCTCGAGCCCCCGGGTCACTTGGAACACCGTCCCAGGGGCAGGTTCAGGACCCTGTGAAGGAGCTGTGAATTCCAAGGGGGGACTGGCAGGGCAGCCAGGATTTTGGAGCTGTGAGCTCACCTGGAGCCAAGGACCCCCACGCCCTAACGTGAACCTCTGAATGCTGTGTAAAACAAAACGCAACACCGTCAGACGGCCTGGCAACTCAAAACAGAGTCAGCAACAACTCAACCAGGAGCGTGAATTTTAAAACCACCGTTCAGCTTGAGCTTAATGCATGCTAAATGCTTTAATCCTTAAAAGAATCAATAGGCTATGGGCTAGTAATGCTTCCCATTGTGCAGATGAGGAAAGAAGTCCGGGTCACCCAGCTACGGGGGTGGAAAAGTTGGAACTTGAACCCAGGGCCGCCCACTTCCCAGCCGGGCACCACTTGTTCTTAGACTCAGGTGTGCTCTCAGGAAGCCATCCTCATGAGGGCTCTTACCAGGCTGAGGCTCAAAGTCTTTCAAGTTTACTTCATACTCATCTTCGTTTATGTACTGGTGTCGGCCCATCATGACAATTGCAAATTTAAACTAAAAAACAAAAACCAAAACTCCTTCACCTTTTCTGAGTATGAGCAAAACTCACATCTCTGGCAAAAAAAAAAAACTCTGAGGATTCTGAGCTGTTTCACTGGTCAAGATTTTAACATGCTGGCAGGTCAAGTCCTCGCAATCCCCTAAGAAGTGCATACCTTTTCAAACTCCTTTTCCTGGATGTCTAGCAGACTCTGAATCCGCTTCATTACTTCTCTGAAATGCTCGCCCTATGAACGTTCAAGAACACCTGTGATCACAGAGTTCGCACTCCTGGCGCGCCCTCCACGGCAGCCCGCTGGCCACGCAGACACCACCCCATCGGTCATCACACCGCGAGGGCGGGGAAACATACTTAGCAATGACAGCGATAATTTAAGCCTCCCAGGTTGACATGAAATGCTCAGCCTGTTAGAGAAGAACGCTCTCACCTGGTGTATCCTCAGCAAAAACGGAATTCCGAACGTCCCGAACACCTCCTTGTGGAAATGCGCCACAGTGACCAGCATCTCGTTTTCTTTATCTATGTCCACCTGGTCCGAGGGTATCTCCTGTAAACAAATTTTAATGTAAGTGCAGTTAATACATGCAAATCAGCCCCTTTTTAATTCTAACTCGCAATTCTGACCAGAATTTAGAACTATTTTTGCCAGAATGCCACACTTGGGTAGAGCGAGCATGCCGAAAAGCTGAGAGCCAGCGCCACCGCCAGCTCGGTGCGCTGGGAGACACGGGTCTAAAGGCCAAGGATGAGCAGCTTTAAATTCAGCAGCGACCCACCGTTTCTGCTCAGACTTGCTGGGGGACCATGCTTTCAAAATTCATTTCTTAGAATCTGAAAGATTCGCTTCAACTACGATTACATGAAAACAAAATGAAGCAACTTCTGTAATTTGCTGTGACATTTAAAGAAGAAGTCAACAGACCACCCCACTCTGGAGAGTTCAGGAATTCTCCCCGGTGCCAGCGAGGAGACGGTTACCTCTATCCGAAACGTTCGACTCGTTGCAGGAGATAAACATTCTAATAGTTCATCTTCTTGATGCACACCGATAATTTTGTAGCTTACAATTTCTAGCAGCCTGAACCAAGAGAACCAAACAAGGGAGAAAAGTGAACTCTTTATAGCCATGTGAAATATATGCTCCTAAATAACACAGATTTCCACAAGGAAATTTATGTCCTTAGGAGGCAGAAAGATTTGGTGGCTTCAAAACTCCTGTGCTTCTTTTCCAGAGGACCTGAAGTGTCAAAAGCACGTCTACGTGGAGAGGAGACAACAATGGTCAGGTGATGGTACCCTTAGAGTAACACAATTAAAGGGAAGACTTATCAGAAGCTGCCGCATCTCAGCACAGAGCTATGAGTTATACCGAGTCTTCTGGAATTGGGCAAAGCTTTCCCACAAAGAAGTAAAATGAGGTAGCACCTGCTATATTTTTTCACTTACCCTTTAGAAAAAAACAAATTCTCATTCTTTTAGTAATATTACAAAGAAAACATTCTGGGAAACAAATAGCCCCAAAGAATGTTTTATCCTTCAAGGTGACTATGAAGCAAAGTGATAAGAACAGCACCCAATTCTCTGAAATAAAAACTGATCGTCAAATCTGGGGCTTCTACAGCCTGGAAGAAAAAGTTGGCTAAACAGATCAAGGGTGACCTGCCTTCTTAAACACAATCGAGAGTCAGCTTGTTACCCCACACTCCCTGAGCAGTCACACCCCCCTGCCCCTTCCCCAGTGCCTGCCAACCACTCATCTACTTTCTGTCTCTACAAATTCGCTTTACTCTAGTTATTTCATAAAATATTTATATTACATGGAATCATATATTTGTCTTTCACTCTCTAGCTTCTTTCCCTTTGCATGTTTTCCAAGGTTCATGCATGTTGTAGCATGTCTCAGAACTTCATTCCCTTTTAAGCTGAGTAATATTCCACTGTATCTCTATTTTCTTTACCCATTCCTCTGTTGACAGACTCACTGGCTTTTTAACTTTTTGTTTTCACTGTCATTTTCCTTACCAGACTGTAAGCTCCTTACGGACAGAGATGTTGTGAAATTAAATTCTTGACTCATATTCACTTTTTCCCTGCCTTAATGTCCACTTTTACTACACAGCCAGTCTTCTCATTTTTCCAGTTCACTCAAGTTGAATAAGTAAACTACCTTTTGATTATCATTTTTAAATTGTTTTCCAATTCATTTCCAGTCTCTTTTCTTGAACTACTCTAGGTCTTTAACACAACAGAAATTAACTCACACCTAGCGGTTTTTAAATGAATCTCACTTTTGAAATACACGTAATTAATATCAGGCCATAGAGAGGGAAAGACAAAAAAAAAAAAAGGCTTAAGATTTGCTGGAAGATGAATCTCGGGAGAATGCACATGGATTCTGTGTTTAATTTCCATTTATGTGGTGCATTCTGGGCGAGCCGCACTGCCCCTACCTTCCACCTTTGGTCTTTAGGAAATACTTGCCTAAGTTTCCCTGATGTTTTCTCTCCAAGCTCTACACCCTTTTTACATTCTTCTAACAGGTCCCGGACACAGCCGTGTTTGTCTGGATATAGTGTTATTTCCTGAGAAATGACAAGAGGAAATAAAGGCTTTAGAGAAAACAAAGGTCTGCTCTAACAAACTCATTTGGCTTGAGGAGAAAAGAAAAACGCAGCCGTTTCATCAACCTCCACTGTCTTGGTCCTGCCCACCACCTCTCGCTCCCACCTGACGGCCCCCGACTTGTAAATTCACTGAAGGTGGGACCACAGGCCCAGACCTGGTTCTGCCCAGTGCTGAGGTGAAAGCAAGAAATGCTGCCATTTACAGCACAGCTTTTCAGGACATCACCCCCTGAAAGTCCAGCCAGAACCCTCCCTGGTTCTCAGCAGAGGGAGGAGAGGCAGAGGCCTCCGCGGCCTCCTCCTCCTCGTTCCACGGGGAGCAGCGTCGTGGCGGCTCAGGCCTTGGATCTCCCGATCCTGACGGGGCCGGAGAGACCGAAGACTCGGGAGCCCGACAGGGAGGAGCTACTGGGGCAACAGCCTAACTAGATGAGCCTCAGCAGGGTCAGAAATTAAGTTACATTAAGTTTCTGCCCCCAAAATCCAACTGTGAAGGAGGGCAGGACAGGGCTTAGTGGTGCAGATTAAAAATATATACATATATATATATAAATATGTGTGGCTGAACATGGCTGTCTTCTGTGTGGGTGGAACACAAAAAGCCGGAGTGGCCGCAGCTTCAAAACTAAGGGCAGAGCACCCCCCTATGTGGGACATGACCCCCAGGGATGAGCCAGGACCCGGCACTGTTAGACTGAGAAAGCCTTCTCAACCGAAAGGGGGAAGCGAAATGAAACAGGAAGATTTCAGTGGCTGAGAGATCCCAAATGGAGTCGAGAGGTCACCCTGGAGGGTATTTTCATGCGTTACATAGATATCCCTTTTTAGTCTTGAGTGTATTGGAATAGCTAGAAGGAAATACCTGAAACTCTCGAACTGTAACCCAGTAAGTAACCTTCATTCTCAAAGACGACTGTGTAATTATGTAGCTCAGGTGTGACTCTGGTTGCAAAAACCTTGGGGCTCACGCTCCCTTTATCCAATGTGTGCACAGATGAGTAGAAAAATTAAATGAAAAAGAGGGTGGGATGGGGGGATGGAATGTTTCAAGTGTTCTTTTATACTTTTATTTTTACTCTTATTTCTATCTTTTTTGTTGGAGCAATGAAAATGTTTAGAAATTGATTGTAGTGACGAATGTACTATCTGATGGTACTGTAAACAACTGATTGTACACTGTGGATGATTGTAGGGTACATGAATATATTTCAGTAAAACTGAATTTAAAGAAAAGTCATTATAATTATGTAACTGGAAAAAAAAATTAGGGCAGAGCCAAGTCAGGCTGGCTAGAGAGACCCAGGCCTGGCAGAGGCAGAACTAGTTTTGCATTTTTGTTAGAGAGACAATGCCCTGGGGCAAGTGACACTGTACAGACTTCAAGGTCTCCCAATCAGTGAGAAAACAGTTACCGCAGGTTTTGGGCAACTCAACACTGCTGTTCACCCCAAAGGCTTCAGAGGGCGCTACAAGGTGGGAGAGAAGGCAGAGCCAGTCACTGGTTTCAGTTGTCTAATCCTGGGGCCCGTGGCTAACCCTTGCTCGCTCTCACTGCTAGGGCATCCTCCTTTTGTTGCTTTAGTTTTCAAGGTCAGAGGATAGAGAGAAACAGAAAACAAGCTCTGATAAAAACAAAGATGATTCGTACTACAAAAGGGAACTTACCTCTTCCCTAAATTGGCTGTTTAACCATATACACTTAAAACTCCGCCTGTTTTCAAAGTCTGTGATTTTCATTTTAAGCTATTAAGAAAAGAGAGACTCATTTTAGAGATGCTTCCATAAAAACCCAAGCCTTCTCTTTAGATTAACCACAGTTACGTTAATTGGGACGCATACCTGCTGATAGTAAAGTTTCTTAGGTTGTCTAGGCTTGAAGAATTGTAGAAGATCTCTTAAAGTACCTTCATAATTATGTCTAAGAGGATTACCTGGGCCATCCCTATAACTACACAAGAAAACAGCATATAAATAAATGACTTGTTTATTGGCATAAAACAAATCACCTGTGAGTGAGCACAAAAGCAAACCACTGGCTTCTTACACCTGGCCTTGACATAGTGGACCCTGAACCCCCGTTTCCCGAGACCTCAGCCCCTCTGCTGTCCCACTTTGATCTTCTCTGCCTACGATGGGGACGCAGCCCGTGGAGGCGTGGCAGGAACCAGCCCAGCTGGACACAAGGGGGGTGACATCGCTAAAGTGAGCCTGGTTTTAGATGAGGCTATCAATATTTCAAAACATTGCAGGAGTGTGGCCAAGATATAAGTGGTGACAATTCTATATCTGAAACTAAGAAATGGAATGTCAGGTGAAGTGGCCAGCTACTTATTAAAATTAGTTCCAAGATGTTCCAATGAACTACTGGAGAGAGCAAGCAAAAAAGAACAAACAACGAGTTGTCCATGTACACGGCTTACCCTTGAGACTTGAAAAACTGGAGCAACATTGGATCCGTGTTAAGCCTCTGTGCAACTGTCTTTGCAACCTGGGAGAAGGATATGAATCGGAAGACAAAAAAGGAAGATACACGTTTTGGAGGAAGAGTTGAGATTTGCTCATTAGCTTAACAGATGACTGAGTGTTTGGTTTAGTTAATAAATAAATTAGAGGAACAGCCTGAATTTAAATTCCCCTAGAAATGCACTATATGACAGGAAACGCAATCCCTTATTGTATCACCATAGGAGCAGCACGTCTGTGGCTTTCACATCAACAGTGAGGCCTATAACGTTTTTTTTTTATATATATATTTAATTTTCTGGTGGTTTTCTGAGGTTTTTAATAGTAGTTTCTAGACTGATTACACACTTGGCCTGTGGCAACTGAAGCAGAGGAGCTATCGTAACAATTACCTCTTAAACCAAATCATACCAGGAGCAGGGAAGACTCTGTGACAACAGCCCAGACATGCTACCACCACCATGGGAAAGGAGGAAAAAAAAGAAGCTCTAGGTCCCACAATGATATTAGCCCCAATCCACTTCAAACAACAGGAATTTCCCCCAAACACTGAAATCAAGACTAGCTCCTTCTGATTTAAAGCATTAGATAGCTTCTTCAGCAAGCATTTGAAAGAAGAAACTGATCTTTCTGGGGTGGACTCCTAAGAGAAAGGGACAATTTATTAAATACCTGAAAATAATTCATTCTATTTGATAACGTAACGACAAAACCAGGATCGTTAGGGATCGTTTTATCGCAGAAAATGACATCAACACGGTGGTAGAGGTCTCTGAAATACTCTTTTGCAGTGGGTAATTCACTGTTATCATTTTCTGGGTCATCCCTGCAAACAAAACAGTTTACAGATTGAATAAAAGTCCATACTAGGAGGTAAATTGTTGCTTTTTTTTTTTTTAAAAAAGAAAGCATTATCTTTTACGCAACAGTGACCCAACAGGCTCTTTTGTGAGATAAAGTCAAGGCCACATTTTGGGACGCTAGGAGCCTAACCCTAGCTAGCTCTGCAGACAAGGTCCAATCAAGAAGGGCAAATATGTCCAGAAGACACATTGTGTACCAAGTACTATCATAAACTCCTCACTATAAAAATAAACAAAATACCTGAGATAACATCACTCTCCCCTTTTTCACAGATGAGGACCAGACTCAAGATAAAGCACGTTGCCTGTCAAGCGGTACACGATGGGCCCACTTCCCTGACCGGGTTTGGTGAACCACTTGGGGCTTTCAGGCTAGAACAGCAGCACTGAACACTTGCTAAACCTGTAACACTTACTCTCGGGCCCTTTAAAGTCCACTGGCCCCACCCCCGTGCCTGCTCCTGGCTCCTGCTCCTCCAACCCCGGAGAGGCTCGGGACCACCCGCCAGAGGCTTCCAGGGAAGGCAAAGGCCCAGAGCAGCACCAAGCTCTCTGGGACACGAAGTGCCAAAGGCACCAGTCCAGTCTGTTTTGCCTGTGGGCAGGTTTTAGTGAATTACCCGAGTGGGCACATTCACAGGGGAACTACATGTCTTTTAAAGGAAGGAACTCAATTTTGCTATCCCACAAAGACTTTTCCCTTCGTCCACACAGTAAAAATCATGCTTACTAGACATTTCTAAGAAATAAGAGCATTAAATGTTTCAAAATGATCACTACCCGTAATTCTAAAACCATAGAATCCAACTTCTGTCAAACGTTCTGAGTTTCTGCAAACAAAATGCAGCTCAGGGTCAAGATACAATTTTGTTTCTTGGTTTTAGGGCTCATGAAAGAATTTCTGCCATCAGTACAAAATCTTTTAAAAAAAGTACATACTTCTGGAACACTATAATGTCACCGTCCATCAGTTCATCAAGAGCTTTATCAAGAGACACGTCATAGTCCTGAATTCTCTCTGTTAAATTCGGTTTAACTTCCTGTCGTAAAAATAGGAAATAGTTACAAGGTGACGTTCATCTAAGGTTTGATATGGCCACAGAATATGTAATTTACTTTTCCATATATTTTTCTCTACACCCAATTCTATTCAACCTACATTTTTAGCAAGTAAAAATGAAGTACGAGTGGAAAATACTAGTATCTAGAAAGACATAATAATCAGGGATCCTAAATAGGGATAAAAAACGGAACTGAGGATGGGACGTTCACCTGTGATCACCCAAGGCCTCTAAAGGTCACTGTGGCCTTTACGTGGTAACGCATTCAGTACTAGCAAAACAACCTGCCCCCACTGCTAAGGACATGATGATTATGGGAAATAAACCATCCAAACCTCATAGAGGATAAGGCTAGTATCTTGGATAAATCCTGCTCTGTCACACATAACTGGGAGCAAGTCACCTAGGATAAAAAAATAAAAACATCCATCACTGTCAAGTACCGAGACACTAGCAAAATCTACTTTGAAGGTGTGTGCAGTGAGGACTTACGTATTTTACAGGATATTGGTGTGTAGATATGCCCACAGTAATTCAAGCTCCGTGTTTTGGGATCATACATCTTCAAAAATAGCATCACATCATCTACAAGGTACACAGACAGGTTTTATTAGGATCTGAACACTCAATACAATGTTAAAAAAATAAAATGAAATTAACAATACACTTAGTAGCTCGGTGACAATGGAAACAACACCTTAAGACACCTAAGAGGTTACTATGTCACATGAGGTTGACTCAAGAGCCAATCCTGTGACTGTAGAGATAATTTCCAAACATCAAACCCATGGGAAATGCTACATTTGAAGCAGTACAGATAAATGGTGGCTAAGTGTGGTAAGCTAAGGAATCCTCGCTTCAAAACCTGGCACTAACTTTAACTAGCTAGTTGAGTGTTACTACCATGAGAATGTATACTGCAATGTCTTTGCCAGAGAAGTGACTATCTATAGCAAAAATCTTTAACTCTAGGGCATCTGGCTGCTTTTGTACTACAGTGGCAGACAGAGACCACATGGCTCACGTGGCCTAAAATATTTGCCATCTGGCCTCTGACAGAGAAAGTCTGCGACCCCTACTCTGTATCATCTGTCAGTCTTATAGGAGACCAAACCGACTAGCAGAACATGGGGGCTGAGGTTAAAGCTGTAACATCTGTGATGTCTCAACCAGCTGCTACATTCTCCTCAGCCCGCAGAAGACATAACCTACAGTCTGATTTTGCTGTCAGGAAGCCCTGAACATGGCAGGAATTGGATTTTCTACTAGGGAAACAACTCGTAAACCTGTGTGAGCAGAATACACAGCCAGGGACCCAGGTAGCTGGGCAGTTTGTAGGCACTTACGATCTTTATCAAACTTGGGTAACGTGGCGCCACTAGCAGCCAGCTCAGGGTCAACTGTTTCCAGGAATATTGTCCAAGGGTTCTCATTATCGCTGAGTTCAATCATCTATTTCCAAAAGAAATGCTAATTTTAGAGATTTTTAAAGGCTTAGGTAACAGCATGAAAATTATACTTTGGTGAAGAAAATGTACAATTTTATTTAACTGAACCAAAAGCGAAGAGCTGCGCTAACCACAGAGAGCAAAAACCCTTCTGCAAAATTCCAAATGAGATATGCTACCATCAACAATATTTACTGTTTTATTGCCGTCTGCTTCGTTATCTAACATCGCTGGCCGCTTTGTTCCATTACTCCTTGCTTGCATGGGCCATAATCGAATTTGATCTTGTGGAAATCCCTGAAAAAAAATTAATAAATTAGTTACAACAAAACTGGCACACATCTTAATCCTCCATCACCAATGATTCTGTGATTATAAGAAAAAAGTCACAATTACAGCTCTCGTCACCAACTTGGACAGTGATGCACCCCAAAAAACACAAAGATGAATATTCACCTTCAACTTCCTTCTTTGCAGAGTCTATTGAAAGATTAAGTCAAAAGGGCAGAAGCACGTCGTTTCTGAAAATCCTGTCGATTTACCTGCACTCGAGCCAAGAGCGCAGTATTTTTTTACCCATCTGCATCCACAACTCACAGACAATGCCATTAAGTTGTCGTCCTGCATGGTAACTGCCCACCAAGCCTGCCCAGGGCCTCCCCGGTCTAGTTACATGCAAAGGGGCTGTGACCCGGCGGCCCGGTGAGCACCCCCACCGGACAGCCGCACTCACCATGGTCTGGGAGAGGCTCTGGACGAACTCCGCTAGAGAGGAGTTTTTCAGCACTTTGAACACAGTGTACTTCACTTTTTCTTCATCGTACATATCGTTTCCTTGGTGGCCACAGAACTGGTCCTCTGCGACTATCTAGAGACATGCATAAACACAGGACCGTTTCCAATTGACATAAAAATGACACCACGTCAAACCAGACTGGGTTTGAAGAGAACAATGCAAAAAACAAGTAGTCTCTTGTTTCAAAGAAATGTCTTCAGAAGATCAAAGTATTACAAAATGAAAAGAACTAAATAAAGTACTTATTCAGAAAGAAAAAAATCTGTATTTTAAACTGAAATCTCAGCAACTACCCGTTAACTCATCTAACAGGCATTAGCTCAGAGCCAGGGATCCACCTGTGGGTGACCCCCACTATTCTAAAGCCAGGATGCACAGCATACGTCTTTTCCGTACATTCACCTTGTTAAAACAAATGTCTCTTTATGTGTCCTAATACTGCACACTGACTTGGTGAACCACAATCCTCTGAAATGAGCCTCCTCCGACAGCTCTCCTTCCTTTCCCATCTGTGTCCTGCTTTTCCACAGTCTGCCTGGAGTGCCCCCTCCACCCTTTTTCTTCACCTTGCACCTGCTCAGCCAGATTCTGTTTTTCCTCCAAACTGGAGCTCAGGTTTCCTACCTTGGCATCCTTCCATCGAAGGGCTCACTTCTCTAATCCCCTTTGCACTTTTCATAAACAAGAACAAACGGTTTATCAGTGCTCTGTCTGATGAACTCAATTTCTTCTCACATGTAAATCCTTCCTCCTAAACTGGCATGTCAGGCCAGGGAACTGTTTCAGTGGCCACCCAACAAGTACCAGATGTTACAAAGTTACGGGAGCTGCCCAGTCGCTTGGGGGCAACTGTCCTGATCCGTTAACCGCTGCTCCTGGACTGCGACCACGCTCGCCCAAGCCCCTGCAGCCACCTCACCCCGAGGGCCATGGGGGCGCAGGGGCTGACCTGCACTTGCATGTAGAGATGGGCTTCCTGCCGCTCCTTCCGCTTCTGAGCCTCGATCCTCTTCTCTTCTTGTAGCCGCTCCACCAGCTGCTGAGGAATATCATGGTCTGTGACAGCTTGTAAAACTTCACCTGCAGTGACAAATGTGTCTTCTTTCACTTTTCTGCGGATTCTACGTTCCCCTCTTTAGAAGGTCCCAATTCTATGTCATCATAAAGTCATCTGCTAAAGGGACGTTACTTGGTACCCTGAGTCCACCTCAGAATCCACAAGCCCAGTGCAAACTGCTTACGATGTTGTGAATAAAGGAGAACGGGCAGGAAACATATGTGGACGGGCAACACAGCTCAGGCCCGCTGTCAGGTAGCAGAGGAGAGACTCAGGGTACAACTGGAAAAGCTCATCAAGGAAATGAACATAAAACCAACGCTACTCACTGAGCTTGGATTCCCTGATATACACTAACATATACGCATTCGTGCAGTGCCGCACAGACAGGTCATCGTCGTGACCCCCATAGTTGTGCTCAATGGCTTCTTCTTTAGTACACCGCGACACCACGTCGTCATCAAACTTACACCACTGTGAAGGAAAGCGACAAGAACGATGAGAAGCGCCCGGCACCAGAAGGCAGCATTTTTACAACACATCGGCCGGCGTGGGCAGTGCCTCCAGCACTCCTCCTACCAAGCTCGGCAGTACTTGCATCTTGCCCCTCAATATTCTCTGGGAACCACTAGGATCTACGCTGGCGGTTTCGGTCATCTACTGAAGCAGACCGTTCTCCACTCAGGATTCATCTACTGGCACTACCAAGTCTTTAAGGAAATGATAAAGCTATATGAGAGCATGTGTAACTCAGCCAGTAAAACTAAAATTTAATGTGAGGCCATAAAATTAAATGAGACATTTTGTCCTCCCACAGGACATTTTATCTCATCTGGTAAGGGTCTGGCTTTGAAAAACAAAACACACCCTCTGTACTGCCCGCCCTTCTAGGGGCTGGGGTACAGAATGAACGATGAGAGCCAGGTGAGAAAGGAACTGTGGAGTCCTGCATACACAGCTGACAAGGGGGCATGCGGAAAGCATGTGATCCGGGCTCTCCCCTCAACCCAAGCCAGGAGGAGACTTATTATTCATAAGCTGAAAATAAGCAAGTACATACAAAGCATCCCACCTGGCCCACAGCTCATTATTCTTAAAGAGATGCCCATATAATGTACACCTCCTTGATTTACTATTTACTGTTCCAGTGTCAGCAATTAAAAGGACAGGAAAACAACACATGATTTAGCAGTCAGAGAAAGCATGTACAAATCAGAGGCCATGAAAGAACCCTTATGGAACAAGTCCACCATGCAGGAACAGGAAAAGACTAAAGTTCAGCTTCCAAATTCAATTCCTCCCACATCTCTCACTCACCCCCACACCCCTTACCCCGGCACTTACTTTGCCATCCCCTTTGGGGTTCAGATAGACCACATAGTGTCCACCATGATTATCTCCACTGTGCACCAGGACTGCATGGAGAATATAATTTGCTGGGTCCTTAGGATCTGTTTTTTGCAAAAATTCATCAAGCGGTAATTGTTCAGGGAACTCAAACCTATTAAAAGACATTTTTAAAGAAATCCAGCTTTCATTTACACGTAAAATACTTCAACCTTGGGCTTTACTTATGGTAAGGCCTTCTATTTAATGGTTCTTCTTTACTGGGAAAAGGATGACTTTGACTTGGAAGGCCCTTTCAACTAGTCCCGAGATAGCCCATATTAATTTGAACAAATCATTCATGTGTCAATACAGAACCTGAAGCTGGATTTCAGAGAAAAGGGCCTAGGAAACATTAAGATCTCTAACAAAGAGTTTCGAATTCAAGGACATCACACAGCAGCCAATCTTGTAATAAATTCACTGTCCATTTTCTAAGATGTGAATAGTTCCAAATGTACTGATGAAATGATCGGAAGGTCCAGGAGTTAGGCTGCTGAGAATAAACTGCAGCCTGAGAAACATGGAAGCCAGGGGAAAAAAGAACAGTTGCCCTGCTTCTAAAGAAACACTGAACCTGGCTTTAAATTATTTGCTTCATGGTCACATTAATCATCGGGGGTGCCAAACCAGAGGGCCTCCCAAGGTGAGCAAGGAAAGGGAGGTGGGGGTGGGGGCTGCAGTCAAGCGCAGCACACACGCCCCCCCCCCCTCAAGGGGACAGCCACTGCCACTCCTGGGAATTTTTGGTCCAGAGTTGCCAGATCTTCTGGTTTCCTAAAACAAGCTGGAATCTAGATTTTTATGTGAAATCTGGTTGCGTTTTAAAATATTGGCAACTAATTCCTATTAAAATGCAAATGCAAAGACAGTGAGAACCCAATGAAATACACCAGCAGGCTGGAACTGGCCTGCGGGCTGCCGAGTTGTGAAAAATGGTTGAGTGCTTCTTCAGTATTCCTTCAGTAAAGGATGAGACAGTGAGCAGTGACTCGCTTCACCCATCACACTCTCCCTCAGAAAACTGGCCAACATCTAACCTGTGCAACAGCAGTGCACAGACAACACAGGATAAACATTCCGCGTTCTAAACCAGGCAGGGTAGTTATGTGCTATCATTCCCATAGCTGGTATGTTAAAACACCCCGAATGTTGGGACAATGCACACTTACATCAGCAGTCTTGACAATTCTAGCCCACTCAACACTAACTGAAAGATGGTAAAATATTTGAGAATCCCATTTAACAAATACGAGACTATCTAAGCATGTCTTGGCCACATTCTGGCCAAGATTAAATCCCTGGAAATCCGGTGAATGCTGAATATGTGATGGCAAAAGAGTTCTAACCTCAGGGACCTGGATCTGCCACAGGGCAGGGGCGCTGGGGTCAGGGGCGCTGGGGGCAGCTGAAGAATCCCTGGGAGGGAGCAGCCTCCACATTCTCTTAAGTTATCTCTTTTAAAATGACAGTTCTTGGGGAGAAGGGATTTCTAAATATATCAGAGACCAAACAAAGCCCTGAGATTAACCCCCTAAATCAGGATCGGGATTAAATCTTCACTTTCACATTTCACTGTACATTACCTATCATTGATCTTGATATTTTGGTCCGTCTGAGGGTCATACATAAATCTCATCAGTTGTAGATGCAAAACTGGTGGCAATGTTAGGAATTTCACACCTTTCTCTGCTTCCTGAACATTGAAAAAGAAACACAAATTTAGTTCATCTCTACCTATCGAAGCAAAGAAAGCAACAGCGTTTCAGCAAGTTTGGAGCACGTTTGGGACCTTTTGGTGGGGAGAGGCCAGGGGGGTTGGGTATCTATCTAGGGTGCCTTTAAACTGTTTTGTTAAGGTGTCAGGTTTCTCTGCTGTTTAAAATAAGGCTGCAAAAGCATGCATGCAAGAGAGTTCCTCTTACTTTGGACTATATTCTCTCTTGATGTCCAGCAATAGGGGAATGATTAAGTAAATCATCAAATATTGTAAAAAACTATGAAGAAACACACAAAAAAACATTAAATGGAAAAGCAGAAAACTACTATTACAACTAAGCGAAATCATGGATGTTTGTGGAGCCACTGAACAGGTGCTGGGAGACTGTCAGCAAGCAGCTCCCCTCCCTTAGGGTCCCTATGACATATCCATAGGAGCAAAATTGAAGCAGCACCTGTTTTAGAGCTTATGCTCAGTGCTCACTGTTCAATCTGCTTTGTAAAAAATGTTCTGATTCAGACGTTAGCCAGGTCCTTTCACCAACCAATACAGTCTTTCCCCAGGCATGGCTGGCCCCTGAGCTACCAGTCACCCCCTACCCTTTCATCTAAAGAAAGCCTTCTCAGGAGGGGCCCCTGCCCTTACTGCTCTCAGCCCTGCCCCATTTTGGTCAGCTCCGTTTTGCTCACTAACATAAGCCCCTGGAAATCAGCGCCATGCCCCAACTATCACGGCCCTCATCACACGTGTGATTCACAGTGGTATTTCCAATTCCAATCTTCCTTCTGAGCCGTAAACTCGTTTCCAACACCTTGCTAGACAGTAACCACGTGGAGGACTGGCAGCTGTGTCAAGGGACCTCTATTTGGCAATGTTCTTTGATGTGCATTAGCACATCTAAGAGAACAGGGCATTTCTGGAAAGGTGAAAAACAAACAAAAAAAACCCGGGAGCCTACTCCACACAAAAGAATGGTATGTCTTTAATACAATTCCAAAGTTAAAATTATTCTTTTCCTTCACCACATTCCGTGCAGTCAACAATCCTAAAATACGCGTTGCTTACTCAGACCCCAGAAGACCCAGGGTGGATAAGCCGTGTCTTGTGAGTTGACCTAAATGTTTCTTAAGTACACTCAGTTGTCTCTGTTTTACTTAATGTTTGCAAAGCGGCTTTCTGATCTCTAACATGGTGTTCTGAGTGGTTTGACCAAGCAGAACACCAGCTCTAGGGTCCGCGGTAGACTGGACATGAGAGCACTGTGAATGGAGTCTGTGAGGACGCTGGGGAACCACAGCCCAGCCCGACCCCACCAGTGTTGCTCTGTGTCCCATCTGAGGGTGGACTGGCGGCTGGCCCACCAGGCTTGCGGCTCTGCTACCAGCTCCGAGTGCTGGTGGGGTGGGGGGCGAGGCGCTGCAGAAAACAAGCAGGGCCACCAAGTATCCATGGAACAAATGCCAGAGAGAATGCATTTCCCATTCTCCAAGCCGTGATCCTCAGAAAATCGTCACTTACTTACTTTCTTTACTTACTTTACTTACTTACTTACTTATTTATTTAAAAGCAAATACAGTGACTAAGAAATGATATTTATTTAAAAGCAAATACAGTGACTAAGAAAAGGAAAAACTGAGAAAAAGCTCCAGCACCAACTGATACAGGGGAAGTGAAGGATAATGATCAGTGAAGAAACTGCTTACAACTCTGACAGGTGCTCAGCTCTACAGGACGGCATTTCCAGCTGAGCTGTCCTGTAAGCCCCTCCCTGCTCCTTCCCATTCAACTCCACAAATGACACAATCGAGCTCTCTAAAAGAGAACGCCCAGACTATGAAACAAAGCCTGGTGTGTTCTAAATGCCAAAAACATATAAAACGGGACTACTGGATTTTTCATTAGCCATTAGGCAAAAGGTATGAAAATAAAGGGAAATGACAGGTCACGGGTACCAAACGTCCAAGCTACCTGTAAGCCATGCTCCCCGGCGTCGTACTTATTGTCACCGTCCAGCTGTTCTACTGCCACGTAATCCACAAATGATTCAAATACTTTAAAGACAGAGAGAGAGCAAGTGAGTCAGGCAGAGCCATCATTGGAACTTCGATAGAATAGGCAATACTATTAATTATTAGTATTAATTATTTAAATCAACATGTTTAGGAACACTGGAGAGGAAAACGGAAAAAACTGTAGCTGGAGACAATAAGCCTCACACCCTGTGCCATTATCGCCTCCACTACCCCAGCAAAAGCATCAACTCTGGGCCACAGGGATGTTTCTCAAGAGTGTTACAAATGGATAACGGGGTTTGGATAACTTTAGTTAAGGTTTTAATAACTTATATCTGGTTAACAGTAAAGTGACCAAAGCACAGACCAATGGAACAAAATAAAGGGTCTAGAGAGAGATCTACACAAAAATAAATTTGAAAACACACATTTTACACAAGATTTCCAAATTGCCCATAAGCATTTGAAAAAGTCACAACCTCACTATCGTCAGAGAAATGCAATTTAAAACCGAGATACTATCATATTCCCATCCCATATTTCAAAGCCTGACAGTTCTGGTGAGGTTGCGGGAAAACTGAAACTCTCACACCTTGCTAGTGGGGATGAAACTGATATGATCATGCTGGAAAACTTATTAGCGTTCTCTGTTAAACTGAACATATGCATGCTCCGAGTCAGCAACTTCACTCCTAGGTATACACTCAAGATGCATGCAGACACGTGTGTACCAAAGACAGGTTCAAGAACTGTCAAGCAGTGCACAGATGTTCAGAGTGCATTATTCACAACTGCCAAAAGATGGAAGCAACCCAACTGTTCATCAACCAATGAACAGATATACAAAATATGGTATATACATGCGATGGAATATTAGTCAGCTATAAAATGGAAGGAAGTCCTGATTCATGTGACGACACGGATGAATGTCGAGGACATTATGTTGAATGAAATAAGCCATGCACAAAAGGACAAATATTGTATGACTTCACTGTTACGAACTGATTATAATAGGCAAACAAGTCAGGGTCTAGAATACAGGTTACCAGGAGACAGACTGGGCCTAGGGAGTGGGGAGTTGATGCTTAACTTGTACAGATTCTCTAGACTCATGGTCAGGTTTCGGAAGCGGAGGGCGATGACGTAGCACACTACTGTGAGTGTCGTCAACAGCACGGAACCGCGTGTGGTTAAAAGGGGAAACTTTAGGAT
>PVKY010001512.1:0-31363 GCA_004027775.1 Bradypus variegatus | reverse complement strand
TGGGCCTCATTGAAAAGGGGACATTTGAATAAAGACATGAAAAGGTGAGGGTGTGAGGCCTGCAGACATCTGGAGAAAGAGCATTCCAGGCAGCAGGGCCAGCCATGCAAAGGCCCTGGGGCAGCAGCAT
Source organism: Bradypus variegatus (assembly GCA_004027775.1). Lineage (NCBI taxonomy): Eukaryota > Metazoa > Chordata > Mammalia > Pilosa > Bradypodidae > Bradypus > Bradypus variegatus. The sequence goes on along the minus strand of PVKY010001512.1, from coordinate 31,233 downwards.
GTCTGACATGTCTGAAGAGGAGCAAGGAGGCCAGGTGGTGGGCAAACGGTGAGTAGGGAGGAGAGGAGGGGAGGAGGAAGTCAGAGAGATGACTGGGGTGGGTGTGGGGGACCGTGGAGGACCTTGAAGGTGAGCAGGAGGACTTTGGCCTTCTGATGGGGAGCCATTGCAGGAATTTAAGCTGAAGAGGGACATGGTGCAGCCCCATTCCTTCCTCATTAAATGGGGTGATTGATAGAAAATGGCTGGGGGAAAGGGTGGGAGGCCCCTCTCAGGAAGAACACCTCTGTGGGAGGTGAAGGGCCGAGGAGGGGCATCCCCACCCTTCCTTCTCCTCCTCTTCCACAATCTGTCAACTCCGGGAAACCTTTCTGCTGTCTACCCTCACCTCTCTCTCTCCTCCCTCCACCCCATCTCCTTTCTGTCCCCTCTTCTCTTATCCTCTCTCCCTTCCCAGTGTTCTCAGAAAACAGTTGCAAAAGAGCAGAAGGAAACGCTGCAGTGGCAGGGGAGGTGGCAGATGACAGCACCTGCTCCTGGCTGCTCACGCTGTCATCGTCACCACGTTTCAGGTGGACAGGGACCCTGGGGCACGCCCCTGCCAGGCCAGGCCTCCCCATTCCCCCACCTCCAACAAACGGCATGGAGAGAGCATCTGCACGGACTTGACCTTGGCTGAGACTTCAGGCCCTGGCAGGAAGGAGCTGGAGGGGATCCTGGAACCTTCAAACAACCCCTCATGGTGCAGAGGGTGGCACCGAGAGGAAACTACAGCTCCAGGTCCCACTGTGAGATTCAAACCCACGATACTGTGCACACACTAGACCGCCTCATCCGGCCACCCAGGCCTTGGGGTCAAACAGAAGGTCAAGGTTTGGTGCTCCCTGCTTCAGGCAAAAGGAGAGGGCCGCCCCTGTCTAGATGCGGTGCTCAAAGGCAGGTGCGGGTTTGGTTCTCTCCTGGACACTGGCTTCCAGAGGGCAGGGGAAAGCTCTTTCCCAGTTGAGAGGGATCCCAACCCCACGCCTCAAGGAGAGTGGGGACGGCTCAGGCCAGCTCTGCCCCCTGCCCTCCTGGAGGCATGGCTCAACCAACCAAAGGGTTCAAGGCTCTGGTGGAAAGAGACCCCCCGCACAAAAGCCATCTTGTCGGCCCCAACTCAGGGGGGGGCCAGCTCTGAGCCTGCTGATGAGATCCTGCCTGTTTTCTAGGAAAGTGGTGTCAGCCTCTTGGGCCTGTCCAGGAACAGGCCTGGCTCTCTCCTTGACCATCATGTGCCATGGGTGGCTGTGGCCTCCAGCACCTGAGTCATCTGTGTGACTCATCGCCCTCTGCCCTTGGTCCCAAGAGACTCAGCCCTGAACATGGGACAAGGCCCATCTGATGTCCCTGGTACAGGCCTGCCCCCACCACCACCCCACACCAGGACAACCAGACCCCTCACAGAGCTCACCCATTACACACAGCTCACAGAGGACCCAGAGCGCCTTGTACCAGAACCCCCCGACACACACAGTCCCTCAGGGTGCCTCCCCATCCCACACAGGTGTTGTGGGCTCCACCCTCCGAGTCTTCATCTAGCCCAGAGCACCTGCCAGGGAGTCAGGCTCTGCTGTTAACTTGCTGTGTGACCTCAGGCAAGATCCTTTCCCTCTCTGGGCCTCTGTTTCCTCCTCTGAACTAGTTCCCGGAGGTATCTATGATCCTTTCTAGACTGACTTTCCAGAATTTAGGATTATCTGTGTTTTCCTTCCTTGACAATGTGTGCTTTTGTACAAAAGTCTTCTAGAAACATTGACTTAATCTAAGGAGGGGCTATCATGGGTCATTTCAGACCCGTGGCCAGCCAGTGAAGGCGAGAGGTGAGTGGAATGGAGGACACCTTCCTGGTTCCCTTCTGATAACACCTCACCTCTGGCTCTGGGCAGTCACTGCCAGAAAGGGATGACTGTGCCATGGAAGCTCCTCCACACCAGGCCCATAGCTGGGCCTGGGCCCCACTGCAGCCACCCCCCAGGGGAGGGACCAAGGAGGTGGACTACAGGGCTCCCCTCACACTGGGGCTCCCTGGGGGCAGGGCTGTGTCCCCTCAGACTGGGGCTCCCTGGGGGCAGGGCTGTGTCCCCTCAGACTGGGGCTCCCTGGGGGCAGGGCTGTGTCCCCTCAGACTGGGGCTCCCTGGGGGCAGGGCTGTGTCCCCTCAGACTGGGGCTCCCTGGGGGCAGGGCTGTGTCCCCTCAGACTGGGGCTCCCTGGGGGCAGGGCTGTGTACCCCTCAGACTGAAAGCTCCACAGGACCATAGCTTTTGGTTCTACCTTCTTTTTTCCAAATCAACTCTTCCTCTCCCATGAGGTAGCCTACCCCAACTCCAGGGCCGGTTCCCCTCTTGGCCTATTTTACTAACTTCTGTAAATTGGACTCCCGGCTGACAGCACCATCAGAGAGAGGGGCAGATACAGATGAGACAAGGTAAATGCCAACCATAGCAGGCCTTTCCCCTCTCCCACCTGTCCTGCCCTCCAGTCTGACCAGGGAATGGGGGTCACACCTGGGTCTTAGTCCCCAGAGGAAGGGCAGGGCAATGAGGTCCAAAAGCCCGAGATTTAGCTGGGGTTCCGTGGCTGAGGGTCACCAGCCCCTTACTGTCCATCTGTCCTTGCCCATCTGCCCAAGCCCTGGACCTCTGGGGACGGCTGCCTTCCCCCACCTCCCAGGAAGGGGTTAATGGGCATCAGCCCTCCCTGGGTGGAAAGTAGTTGGGAAAGCTGGGGAGGGAGCTGCGTTTCTCCACTTGGCCCTAGCTTTGGTTTCCCAATCCTGTGTTACGGGTTGTTGGGGGTGGGGGGCAGCATATGCCAGGCTGAGGGTCCCAGAGCCTTCGTCTCCTGTCGAGTGGCCCAGGGGGAAGCCAGAGCAGCCCCTGAGGGCTCTCGACTGCCAGAGACAAGGCTGCTGCTTGGAAAAACCAAGAGAAGCTCAGAGCAGGGCTGCAGGCGGCCTCTACAACGTCCAGAAGGAGCAGAGACCACATCAGGGTGCTCAGTTGCCCCTGCCACTCTCTGTCACAGCCTCCAAGACCCAGACTTCCAGACCTTCTTATTTACCATAACCTACATGAAAAATACATCTTCCATTGTGATCCAGAACACACACATCCCACAAGAGTTTCAAGAAACAATACTGACCCTTACACCATGTACAAGTCTCTCTGAGTATTTTCTACTTTCTACTCTTTCATATTTAAGAAAAAGAATAATGCTGGCTGCAAACCACTGAACTGACTTCATGACCCACTGAACACAACTTGCAGTTTGAAAAGCCTTACTCAGGTCAGCAGGCTCGGTACAGCGTCATTGTGCAGATGGCGTCCCTGAGACCCAGGGAGGAAGCAGAGCCTGCCCAAGGCCACAGGGCTGGTCAGTGACACAGCACAGCCAGAGCGCAGGTATCTTGGCCCCCAAGAAAGTATTTCTACTCCAAGTTTCCAGATCCTGAGGCAGTGGATTGTTCTTAAAGCAGTTGTCTGAAAATGGGGCCTGGGGGAGGGAAACGCGCAACCCAGAGGAGAGAACTATCATGGTTGAATGTCAGAAAAGATGCCATGGAGGTTTGCTGGCCAGAAGGCACTTCTAGGGTTCATCCCGGGTTCTCCCACTAGGGCTCATGTTGACCCTACGGAAAAGGTCAGTCTTAGGAGTCAGCATCCAGTTCCTCCTAAGGGTGGTCCCCAGTAATGAGAGAGAGAAAGGAAAGGGAAGTTACCAGGCCAAAGGGCTAATACGTCTCAGGCTTAACAAGGCTCCCAGTCTGAGGGAGGAGACACTGCCCCTGCCCTTGGGGAGTTCATAATTTGTTTCTGATCTGTGCTGTGGGCAGAAATTGAGGACCTATCCGGAACAGGGGTCTGTGTGTGATGTCTACACCTGGGACCTCGCTGGCAGAGCAGAGAGAAGGGTGGGGAGGAGGTACCTCAGGGGAATATCCAGCCACTCCCCCAGGCAGGCTGGCCAGATCAAGTACAAGACACCGAGTTAGGACTGAATTTCAGAGAAACAATGAAAATTTAACTGGAAACCCCATATTTTCGTGTTCTCTATCTGCAGTCCTATTTGCAGGGCCTTTGTTCCTCAAACCCAAAAGGGCCAGGTGACCAGAGAGGCCTGAGGCCCATATACAACTAACAGGCAGCAGGAGAAACTCGGGTCAGACCTGAGGAAGAACTTCCTATCTGGGAGTACCCCATGCTAGTCTGGAGAGGGGGTGGGGGCAGAAATGAGGGCATCTGGGACCCCCTCAGCCTCCAGTTGGCAGTCCTCAGCCCCACAGACACTCCCCAGCTACAGCGCTCTCCACCCCTTCACCCCAAGTCTCCAGATCTCAGGAGACCTCGCTGTGTGGTGCAGTCTTCAGAGAGAGAGGAAGTGTGGTCTGGGACAGGGAAGGCCAGGGGTGGCCTTGGGAGTTGGTATGTGACGGTGGTGAGGGAGCAACTCTTCCCCGCAGCCACAGCAGGTCATCCGCGATAAGCCAGTCTTCAGGGAAACAACCTATTAGGCAAACATCAACGGCTGGGCCTGGCATGCCATGGCATCTGGGGGCTGGAGGGGGAGGGGGGCAGTTTCTCCGAAGTCTGGGGCCTGGAGGAGGGCTTTACCGCATCAAACCAAGTCTTCCCCACCCCCTTGTCTCTGCAGTCCTCATCCTCCCTGCATCCCCGCAACGCACACACCCCCAGTCTTGACTTTTAATGCGGCCACTGGAGGCAGGTTGGGAAGCCACAGTCCCAGGTGATGGGGACCACTGGTCTCACCCGGAAGGTTCTCCTGAGCTCTCCTAGCCTCTGCTGGCAGAAATGCTCCCCTTTTCCAGTTCCAGGAAGGGGGCTAAGCGCTGGGGCTGGACCAGGTAGGGGTGGGGTGGGGCTGGGGGTAGGGGCAGAGCTAGGGCTGCACCAGGAGCTGAGCCTGGGGCAACATTCTGGGAAGGGGAAGCCCCAGACCCTGCCTGTACCTTATTACAGAAAGGAAAGGAAAAGCTGTTTCCCTTCTCCCTTGTGGGTTTCTACACTGGCTATTTCCACACCAGCCAAGGGAAAGAAACTATCTAAAATGTTGAACCCTTTTTGGTTTCTGTAGATCAGCCCCCATGGGGCAGGGAATGAGGGGAGATCATATCCCCCCACAGTCATATCCCCCCCGTCCTCAGGGCACCCTCAGGCTGATGAGGGAGAATCTGCCCCTGTCCTCAGGGAGCTGGACAGACTGAGGTGGCTATTGTCCCATTTGTCTATTCATTCAGCAATACTAAGTTTACTGAGGTGCTCCCTCCGTTATTTCATATTCATTATCTAATTCAGTCCACATAACAACCCTGGGAGGCAGGTGCTATCATATCATAGATCAAGAAAATGAGGCCCACAGAGGTTGAACAACTTGCCCAGGGTCACAGAGCCAGAAATGATGACATGAAAAATAAGAGCCCAGCTCTGTCTGCTTCCAAATCCTCTCTTCCCACAGCCCTATGCCTAATCACAATGACAAGAACTAACCTTTGTGGGGCACTTCCTACATGGCAGCCACCCTTCTAAAGCCTTCCACACTTGTCTGAGCCTCACTCAGCATTCTCATCTCTAAAATGGGGACACTAAAACCTACTTCTGGTAGTCGGGGGATAAAGTGTCCTTATGTACACAAAATGCTATGAAATAGGTATCATGGTAACTGTTGTATGAGGAACTGAAGCTCAGAAAGGTAATTTTGTCCTAGAACACAGTTTAGAAGCTGTCAGGCTTGGGGCGGTTTTTAGGATTTGGGGTTTTTAGATCTCAAGGACCCAAATGAGCAGCCAGGATTTGAACCCAGGACTTGAATCCAGGCTGGGCTGGGTCAGAAGTGACCCAATGTTATCAATTCTGAGGCTGCTAGATAGCGGGTTATTAATAGCCACAAGGTGTTTATTACTGAACAGTCAGCAGTCCCTGGAGGGCAGCATGGGGTCATGGGACTACAGCCAGATCAGCCCCCCCTCACCCCCAGCCCCATGGGGACTTGTCCTGAGAAGCTGGCTCGCCCCAGTTGGGCCCCATAGCCCGCCCCCCTGCCCCTGGGAACCCTTACCCAACCAGCCGGCCACCCCGTGACTGGGGATGTTGACCCCTGTCACACTTGTGTGTGCGCGAGCCCAGTGGATGTGTTCATGCAGAAGAAGACCTGTGGCTGGCAAGTTGTTCAGGGTAAGTGGATGCCTCAGGGGTAGCTTCCAGGGGCAGACCTTCCCCACAGTTCCTACTCTCCAGGGCCCAGCTGGCCCTAAACCCAGGCCCAGCCCCTCTCTCTCTTTCTCCAGCTGGACTGGAGAGCAGATAGGGTGGAGCATCTGGGTGGGAAGGCCTGGGGAGCAGGGTCGGGGAGACCTGGTGGGGAGGGGAGTCCTCTGGAAGCCAAAGCAAACCGAGATGCAAATATCCTCCCTGAATGTTTTCCCAGGAGACACCCTCCTGCCACGTCCCCACATGATGGCAGCTCCCAGCTCTCAAAGTCCCAGTGAAAGCAGCCCCCTCCCACTGAGTCCCAGGGGCCCCTCCCCATACCAGAACCCCAAAACTTCTCCCCTAAAGATCCTGGAACAATTGAGCTTTAGTCTTGGGGGACTTCTGAGGAGGACACCCCAGAGGTCCTGCACTGTAGGCTCCGCAGATGTAAGCTGAGAACAGTCAGAGAGCAGCTGGGCTGGGCAGCCTCCACCATCAGACTGGAGATTCATCAGGAGGAGGACCTTGGCGCTGTGTTCTGGTCCTGTTCGTTGGTTTGTTAATTCCACAAATACTCACTGCAAGCCCAACCTGTGCCCGGCCCTGGGTTCAGAACCACAGGGCGCCTTCCCTGAGTGACCAGGAGGGGCTCTAACCACCCCCCACTCCCCACCCCCCGACCTCCACGGGCCTGGGCTCCAGGGATGAAGCTGGCTTGGCTCGCCTTGCTCCTCAGCAGGGGAGTCGGGATGTACCTTTCCAAAGATGAATATAAGACCCAACCACAGTATTTCAGTTAAAAAAAAAAAAAAGTAAAAACGAAAAGCAGTCAAATTGTACCAAAGTGAGAGCCCAGAGAAGAAAGAAGGCAGGAGGTGAGGACAAGAAATAACCTAATTCTAATGGCCCGTATGTGAGCACACCCTAGCTACCAGCACTGTGCTAGGCACGTTCACATGGCAACATCACTTTGTCCCCTCGAACTCCACAAAGTAGGTATCATTGTCCCATCTTAGAGATGAAAGAGTTGAGGCCCAGAGAAGTACCTTGGCCTGTGGCAGCCTCAGGATTCCCACCCAGATCTCTGAGAGGTCTTGGTGGGCCCTGGGGTGGCCCAGAATCGGCTCTGCAGAGGCACCAGTCGGGGTGTTTGCAGAGAATCCCTGCAGGCCCAGCCTGGGGGGCCATCGCCCACCTCCTGGGGAATGCCCGGCCCCAGAGTGGCTGCATCTGCTGCAAATGGGTGGGGAGTGGGGCACGGTCTCCCTGCACAGTCTGAGGAAGTGATGAACGGAGTTCTCAGGCCTTCCCTGAAGAGGGGCTGGGAGGAGTCCCAGGAAGGGGGGACATGTTGGCATCTGCCCACTTGGAGCTAGACGCAGGGCCCATCGGGGACGTGTGGGGAAACATCAGAGTGAGGCTAGTGAGCCATGCAAGGCCCCTGACAAAGGAAAAGAGAAACACTGTGGGAACTGTAAAATGTATGCTGGGAGAAGAGGGAAGGATGGGGTCGGAGGCCCTGAAAGGGCTCTTCCGGACCCACATCCTGTGATTCCGAAAGTCTACAATAACCAAATGAAAGCAAGGTGATGCCTTCCAGATAGGTTTCCATCTCAGCAGGACAAAGGTTCTGTCTCCTCCCTCAGACTAGAGGCTCTGTGAAATCTCCCTTAGCCTAGGAGCATTGTGAGGGCAGGGCCATGTCACCCCCCTTAGATGGAGAGCTCCTGGGGTCGGGGCCTGTGTCCCCCTCAGACTGGGGCTCCCTGAGAGCAGGGCTGTGTCCCCCTCAGACTGGGGCTCCCTGAGGACAGGGCTGTGTCTCTCACCTACCCACCCCCAAACTGGAAAATCCCTGAGGGTAGTTCCTATACCTACCTCATTAAAAGAAAAATTCCCCAAAGGTGGACACTCTTTTAGAATCTCTATCAGGTCCTGGACCTCTTTTGTGCCTGGGTGACCCAGCATAGCCTTCCTCCCACAGGTACCTATGACCAATGGCCCCTTTCTTTGACTCCCTGTTCCCCTCAGTTCTAGCTCATCCCTCTTCAGAGTTACCCCTTTTGTTCCCTCTTCTGCAGATGCTCACCCGGGCCCCATTTCTGCCTTGTATTTTCCCTTTCCAGGCAGATTGTAAATATTTACTGATCCCCCTTCCCTGCCTTCCCTATTCCCGGTGTCCTAATGGATAATGCTCTGTGGATGCAGCCGAATTATCTCCCTCCCAGAAACTGTGAAGCTAATTTGAGGGTGGGGGCGGGGCCCCCCCAAGGGTCATCTCTGCCATCCCCCATCTCTAGGCTGGCATACACTACAGCCATCCCTAGTAAATGAGAGGCCATCACTACAGAGGCACAGCAAACACGGCCGCTATTCAGTGAGTACCGAAGGGAGAAGGAGGGAAAGGGAAAGATTTCACAGCCCTTTTCTCCAAATCCCCCGTACTTCTCTCTCTGGCAATTCTTCTAGTCCCCTGTCCTCTGTCCCTCTGAGGAGAGGAGGCCCACTTTCTCTTAGGGAGACTTCAGTAGAACTGAATCCCTCTCATTCTGGAAATTTGAACAATGTTTTGTCCTTACTGGGTCAGCCCTTGTCCTGAGTCTTCCCACCAGACAAAGCTTGGTGTCTGATTCTCTTATAAAGACGTCCTTCCTTCTCTGAAGCCCTCTCCCCCATGGCCTTCTGGGGCATTCACGTATACCAGTCAAATCCTGTGGTCGGGAAGGGGCAAAGGTCCTAACACCTAGTCACTTAAAACAATAACAGCCCACACATTTGCCCATAACTCTATAAATGTGGGCAGGGGGTTGCTTCTCTCTACTTGATGTGGTGGTGTTTAGAGTGGCTCACCTGGGTCTGGAGAATGCAAAACGGCCTCACTCAGTGAGGGGTGGCTGGGACAGCTAGAGCTGGCTGACCTTTCTCTTTCTCTCTGCATGGCCTCTCTCTCCAGCAGGGTAGTTGGACTTCCTTACAACATGGCAGCTGCCTTCTAAGAGGGCAAAAATGGAAGCTTCCATGCCTCTAAGGGCTCAGGCCGGAAAGTCCCAGAGCATCACTTCTGCCACATTTTCTTCATCAACGTAGGTCATAAGGGCAGCCCAGATTTGGAAGGAGGAGAAAGACTCTTCTTCCTGATGGGAGCAGCAGCGTGCAGGGCATACCATTGTGGCATCAGGCCACCACAATGGCCCCAATGAGCAAAACTGATCCAGAATCACCAGCTTTTGCAAGAACCCACCATCCTTGCAGGAGGAGTAGTAGGAGGAAGGAGAGTCGGCCACCAGCTACCCTAAAGAAGGCCATTGAGGGCTGAGGCCAGGCTGGGTAGCTCCTTAGAGGAAAGGGAACGAGTGTCAGGCTGGGCAGAACAGACTGGAGAAGGGGCACTATGCATCCCAGTGAAAATAGTGGCCAGACTAGAGGGGAGGGTGTGGGTCCCAGAGAGGAGATGAGCTGGGAAGTGGGGGAAGTCCCAGTGACAGAAGGTAGAGTCACTGGGACTCGATGCCTTGCCTGGGCCTTGAGAGATGCTTTGTGAAGATTCCAGGATAGACAAGCAGGTCTGATACAACTGGGGGGTGCAGCATTTTCATTTTATCATTCTTTTCCCTGTGGTTTATTTAAAGACTCTCTAGTCCAAGGCTGCGTGTTGCAATCTCTTTCGTGCTTAGGTTTCCGATCATCCACTGATGAGCCCCAGCCCACGGAGGGTCTCCTGAGAGACATCTCTTCCCTTGCCTTACCATGCTTGGGGAAGTCTGAATTTCAGCCCTGGGTTTGGCCACCGCCACATCCTCCCCCCTCCTCCCCCGTCCCAATTTTCTTCTGCCTGTTTGTATTCAGTCTAGACGATTCATTTTTATTTTTTGATGTTCTGCCCTAGCCTGGGGCAGCTGTGGTGTGGTGGAAAGAGCACTAGAATTGGAGTCAGGAAAACTGGTTTAAATTCTGGCTTGGCCATTTACTGGCTGTGCGTAAATTTGGGCAAGTTATTTACCCTCTTTGAGCCTCCTGCTTCTCATCTGCCAAGCGGGGATAATGAGCTCCATCTCCAAGGCAGCGCAAAGTCCCCAACCCCTGCGGACTGAATCTGAGCTCCCTTCTACGAGCTAAGCCCTGCTCGAAGCACCCCCTGTCCAGCAGTTCCCTCCACCAGCCACCCCAGCAGTGCCAATCCTCACCCCTCTCTGTAGTCTTGCACTAAAACCCTCATATTCTTGGCCTCAGTTTCAACAATACCAGTCAGTCATTTAACAAATGTTCACTGAGCACCTATTATGGTCCAGGCACTTTCCTCAGCACTGGAGATAAAACAATGGTTAAACAGAAGCTCTGCCTTCGGGGAGCTTGCCTTCAGGTGGGGGAGACAGACAAAAGGGGGAGCAAATTTTAGAGCTACGTGGTCCAATATGTTAGCTAATAGCCACATGTGGCTACTGTGCAGAGTCAGACTGGGAGTAAATAAGCATAAAACACGCCAGATTTGTACAGAGAAACAAAAGGGATGTTAACTAGCTCATTAGTATCTTTTCTATGAATGAAATGTTCAGATGCCATTTTAGATATATTGCAGTTTAACAAAATATATCATTAAAATTATTTTCACGTGTTTTTTTTTACTTTTTAAAACGTGGTTCCTAGGAAATTTTAAATTACATATGCGGCTTATATTGTATTTCTACTGGGCAGCACCATTCTGGAGTATGTTAGAAGGTGGCAGGTGCTAGGGGAGAAAAGAATGGAGCGTGAAAAGGAGGGTCCCGGGTGCAGAGTCATGGGGGGGTCAACTTTAAATGCCGCGGTCAAGTAGCCTCACCGAGCAAGACGTGAAGGTGAGGCAGCCACCTGTGCAATGTCTGGAGGAAGGGTGTTCCAGAAAGAGGGAACAGTGCGTGCTAAGGTCCTGAGGGAGGGAGTGTGCTGGCACCTTTGAAGAACCAATACATGTGGGGGTGAGTGACCAAGGGGGCACTGGAAGTCACCAGGGTCAGAGAGGCGGAGGTGTCCCAGATGGTGCAGGGCCTTTTAAGGCTATTGTGCAGACTCTGGCTTTTACTGTGAGGAACACAGTCTTTGGAGAATTTGAAGCCAAAAGGTGGCATGATTTGGCTCACGTTTTAACGGGCTCACTGGCTGTGGTGCAAAAATTGACTAAAAGAAGTTGAGAGGAGACCAGTTGGAGGTTTCTGCAAATATCCAGGTGGGGATGACAAGATGGTGTGGATTCAGTGAGTTAACAAATCTAAAGAGCCAGCATGTGGTAAATGCTTGGAAAATGCGTGCATGGGAGAACAGAAGCCCCACAGGGGCAGGGCCATCGCCTGCTGTCTTCCTCACAGCGCAGGCCAAAAGAGAGACAGGGAATTCCCTCCCTAACCGGCCCTTCTCCCCACCCCGCCAACATCCACACTCACAGCATCTCCCTGGAGGCTGCAAAGCCTCCTCGACAGCCTCCCTGCCGCCACCGAACACCACACCTGGCCCGGGTGCTGCTTGTTTAAAACCCATCAGTGGCTGCTCACCCGACAGCCCCAGGCTCCTTCAGACTTCTCTCACCCACTCCCCGCCTGAGCTCCCCCTTCCTGCCTCTGCCCGCACTTTCCCTTCTTCCCGGGAGGCCTTCCTCAACCTTTCACCCTCCCCTCCCTGCTCTGCCTTCTTCTCCGGCCCATCCTTAAGGGGGAAGCCTAGAGGCAATGTCTGGAGAAGACCCCCAGACTCCACCACCTCCAACACAATCCCCAGCACCATGATCGGATGCCCCATATTTTATGTGTTCTTCTACTGTACCACTTGTCATGGATTTATAGTTCTTTCTGTGTCTCCCCAGCCAGCCTCACCAGATCCTTGAGAGGTGGGCCTGTGTTTTATTTATAACAGCACCCCATGCCCTAACAAAACGGTTCACCCAATAAACATGGTTGGAAGGAATAAATGAGAGGCTAGAGGACATGGCCTTGGAAGCATTGCTCATAAATGCCAAAGACACAGCAGCTTCCAACTTCCCCACAACCAGGACAGGAGAATAGAGGTTATGTAAGGGGGGTGGGGTGTCCCATCAGTAGCAGCCAGAGCTGCTGCAAAATGCAATACATAAAATTCAGTTATATCCTGGGGTCACAGCCCTTCCAGCACCCACCTGCCACTCCTACCCTGTAGAGGCCAACAAGACCCCACAGCCAAACCCAGCCTTCTCCTGTCCCCTGGGCAGCAAGCTCAGACACTTGCTGGCTCATGCAATTCCTGAAGGCAGCTCTACTCACCACAAAGGCCCTTGGCTCCTCTTTAAGGAGCCGTGCCTCCCATGACCTATTTCCAAGCCCTCCTTCTATATCAAGGCAGGGGGTGGACATGTCCCCTCAGGCTCAGCCCAGCCAGAAATAGAAGGACTCTGGTCCCCAACCACAATGATGGGGAGGGGGGTCATCACATATCCTACATACCTGGGATCTCTTCCTTTCCCAGGCCAAAGACAAGTGCCATGAAGAGGGAAAGAGGACGGGAGGAAGGCTGGAACAAGGACTCAGTGGAGAAGGAGAAACAGGAGGAGCTCTGAGATCAGAATTAAATTCTTTAATACAAAACGCTTTTTTTAAGATATATCTGTATTTCTGGTTGTTGTTTAAAAATAAATATGTACTACGGAATATTAAAAAAAAAACTGCACTAGAGACAAAAACGTGATGTTAATATCTTTTTTTTTCCCCCACAATTATTATGGACAAACAGTAGCACCAATAAATAAATGATAACAAATATTAAAATTAAAAAAGGAGAGAGATTTAGTATGTAGAATTCTCTATTTTTTCTTGTTTTGTTTTTACATATAAAAAACAGAATAGCGATGTCTATTTTATCAGAATCACATATATACATAAACATATATATATGTATATATATATATACAAAAACACATGTAGCCAAATATATATATATAGCATGTAGATGTATATTGAAACCTTATTTCAAAGGAATGTGTGGAGGGGAGCTGGGGAGATTTGGGGGTGGAGGGGCAGAGCTGAGTGTTAGCAAAATTAAATATTTCTTCAGGACATGCTAGTGACTGTTGCCGATCAGGGAGAGAGCGATTAGAAACATGAATTTTATACACAAAAACCAATACAAATTAAGAGAGAACGAGCAAGAGCAAGAGAGAGGTACATCTCATAAATAGTTGAAATTAAATATTAACCGAGAATACTGGAAAAAAACCCTACTCTTTAATTAAATTAACTGTTTTAATTTCTAATTAAAAAGAATATTAAATAGGTACCGCATATAAAACACTTTCTCTTTTCTCTGCCTCCACGGCAGGCACGTGGCTCCTGCCCTGGCTCTCAGTGATGCGGGAAGGGGTGGGGAGCCAAGGGTCAGCCACTCACACACACAGCCAGGCCTCCTGGGGGGACAGAACTAGTGGTTCTCATGGTCTGAGGCCAGCAGGCCCCCCGGGGCTGCACCCGGGGCGACGGGGAGCAGGAAGAGGGCCAAAGCGGGGAGGGCCCCCTCCGAGGCAGGGGCTGCCACGGGGCTGCCCCTCTGCCCGCCAACATCTCTTCTCTTCTCCGCGGCATCTGTCAGTGGCCTCCTGGGCCTCTCCGATGCAGGTGAGAGTAGGTGAAGGCTGCCCAGGCTCCTGAATCTTCCAGGCAGTGCTCCTGGGGGCAAGAGGCCAGTGCGGGGTACAGAGGGGAGCCCCAAAGCACGGCAATGTCCCGAGGCTCCCCAAACTCCTCCTCAGATGCCAGCCTCCTTGTCCCTGTACCTGTCGTCTGTCTGTCCATTGGACTCAGGGTAGCGGCTCGGGGCCAGGGCTGGGTTTGTCAATGTTCCCCAAAGTGGGCCAAATTTGCCCCCGTGCCCTGGCCTTGCACATTCCCAGACAGGGGAGGCAGTCCTGGCCTGCCTAAAAGGGATAAAGGATCATGCCAGTCTCTCCTCCTACTCTCCTCCCTGTCAGGAGCTGGGTGGGTTGCTCTCCTCCCAGGGCAAGTCCACAGCAGTCAAATACATCCAGTGAAGACACCAATAACATTAGCAATGTTAATTTAAACAAAGAATATATATACTTTATATATATATAATATATATTTATATATATATGTATATATATAAACGTATGTATGCGTGTGGGTGTGTCTGCAAGAATCCCAGAAATAAAACTCTCTAATTTTCCGGGCTCGGTGATTTAGCAGCAAGAAAAACACAATGGCGATCCGATTCCAAGAGGGGCCGTGCTTGGTCACCCGCCCGGGAATGCTTCCGCCGGAGTCTTGCCCTCCGGACCCAAAGTGCTCAGCGCAGAGGCTCCTCTTCCTTCATTTCAGGTTTCTGGATTAAGGATTGTTTTGCTGATGGTGCGGTGGCGGCTGCGTGGTTTCTGGGGTGTTCTGTATCCATCTTTCCAGGTGAGAGGTGTGGTTCCCGAAACCCTGAGGGAAGCTCCCTCCTCCGCCCGGCTCACCGCCTCGGCTTGTCACATCTGCAGAGGGCGGGGAAACAGAGGCTGGGGGTTAGGGCCGGCTGAGGAGAACCTGTGAGGCAGGCGGCCCCGCTGGCACCACAGGAGCAGAGAGAAGGAAGGTGCAGCCCTGCCCTCAGGGAGCCCCAGCTCTGAGCAGTAGCCATCCTCAGGGGGCCCCCAGTCTGCCCTCAAGCGTGTCCAATCTAGTTGAGCCAAGATGAGACTGCGGGAACACTGTACAAAGCAACAAATCAATAAACACCAAAAAACAGTCCCTACTTGACAATTTAATTGCTGACGGGTGATCAGAACTGGGGTTCATCAGGAAAGGCTCTCTGCAGGAGATTTTTCAGCTCAGGCTCTCTGAGGATGGTTTGGGGAAGGAGAGTGGGGAGGGCATCCTGAGCAAGCAAAACGGCCCATGCAGAGGCCTGGCTGGAAAAGCTAGCTGAAGGGGAGGAGCGAAGAAGTGATAGTTCTCAGGGCAGGGAGGCAGCCAGAGAGGCCTGGGGCTCCTGGAAGGTGGGGGACACATCTCCCTCACCTCGGCTGCCAGCTGGCAGCAGCAGAGCCCAGGTGCCAGGCTGCCTTTCCTTTTTGAAATGCTATTTAATTCAGGGTGGGAGAGGGGCAATTCAGTGACTGGGCTACTTCTGTCAAAGCAGAGGGGGCCTCTAAGACCTTTCTCATCATGCCTCTGCCTCTGGATTGATTGTCTTTTACAGCCCTGCCCTTCAGGAGAACCTGGGAACAGGGACCCAGGTTCCCTGAGCCTTCAATATGAGGAACTGAAATTCCCAGAAACAGGCAAGTCAGGGGCTGGGAGGAGTCTTTGGAGGTTAAGGGTAAGCTCCCAGGTCACTGGAGACATCCCTCATCCCAGATCCACAGAGACCCCCAAATGTCATATCCCTTATCCTTTCTGAGGCCACCCTGGAGGTGAAGAGATGCCTCATCCAGCCCTGCAGTTATGCAGACAGCCCCTGCCCCTCAGCACTGATACACACTTCCTGTCTGCACACAGCACCGAGACAGACAGCACACCAAGCCAATCACCAGGGCCACGTCCCCAGTGTCCCCGGAGCACCCGCAAGCCACAGAACATTGGCTGGGGGAGGGGGCGGGCAGCCACAGTCCAAGGATTTTTAAATGGAGATCTGGACTAGCTGGGGGTCCTCCCTGGGTGACACTGACCCTGGCCCAGGGGGCACCCCCCACCTTAGGCACAAGCCAGAGGGGTAAAAAGAACACCAGTCAAGGCATGGAAAGCCGGCTGGCCCCCTGGCACAACTTGTGCCCCTGACCCAAGCATCCCCCTGGACTCAATCATATATTCACTCATGGATTCAACACTCCCTTGGCCCCCATTGTGCACAAGGGACAGAGGCACTGACACACGGGGCCACAAAGGTGAATCAGTCAGGCTGATAGTTCACAAGATATCTAATGTCAGGATGATAGACGTGCTTCCCAACCCCCATCCATTCCTGGGGGCATTTGGAAATGGGTGGGGCTCCTTGGGGCTGTGACCGTGTCTAGGGGAGGACCAGTGGCACCCAGTGTCTTCGGACACTAAACCTCCTACAACGTGCAGGAAAGACTGCCCGGCTGTCAACCACCAGCCAGAGCCCTGCCCAGTGTGAGGGGGACACTCCAGCCCTGCCCCTGTGCAGACCAATGTGAGGCCCCCAGGAGAATATTTGCTTTGTGAAGGTCCATGTACCACACACCTGGAAGGGCCCTCAGAGTTAGTTGTGGAAATAGTGATGACAACATCAGGACCAACAGCCACCACAAGCCACCACGGGACACAGCACACAGCCGGCGTCCACACCATTGAGCCATACCAGCCTACCCCCTCAGGCAGCCAGGACAACCTCTGAACAGGCACCGCCAGGCCAAGGCCACAGCCCGCTGCTCACCACAGGGGCCTTGCAAGCAAGAGAAGGTAGCAGTCACCAGGCAGGCAGCTAGAAGCCAAGCAAGCGGCTGGCCCCTCTCAGGTGCTCTCTCTCTCTCTTTCGCTCTCTCTCGCTCTCTCTCTCTCTCTCCCATCTCTGCGTGAGACCCTTCTCTGACTCGCTCGCCCTCTGGGAACCAACCTGCAAGTACGTTCGTTTAACTCAAGCTGCCTCGCCTTGCAACGTGAGTCTGTGTTTTTGCAGGAACATTTACACGTCTGCGGATCTTGTACAAACAAATGCTTTCTCCGCTCTGAGCAAGGCCCACAGGGACTGCAAAAAGGCAAAAGGAAAGACATCTAAGCTAGAGCATCAGCAGAGAGAGAGGAAAAAAAAAACATGCGACACCCCCTAACATGTCCGCAGCTGCACCCCCACCCAGCTCATCGGCCCGCACGCCCTTTCATGCCCTAGAAGGATCCAAATGCTACAGCAGAAGACAAGAGAGAGCGGCGGAAAGAGGCAGCACTGGCTAGGAGGCTTGCCCGCAAGAAGAGGCGGGCACAGGTGGGCAGAGAGTGCAGGAAGAGGGCTGTCATAAGGGGTGGTGCTGTGTACCATGGAGACAAGACCAAGTCTGAGGCCACAGGGCCCCAATTGCTGTCACCCCCGAAAGAGTACACCTTGACTCTTCACCTGCTGGGGGATGGCAACCAGGGACCCCTGAGATCGCCAGGGCCCACCTTCTCCCCCTGTAAGTGCTCCTGCCTAGGCCCCTCCACAAAAGGGGTGCTGGACAGGGCATGATGGGAGGTCAGCCTGGAGGCAGTGTCACAGCCTCCCACCGACAGGAAGAGGCTGCCTACAAGGAGGGATCTGTGGGCACCGTGGGTGGGGCTCCATGAGGAGCCAGGGTACCTCCAGAAACAAGGGGGGCCATCGTCATGGTGCCTGACCCCCCAACCTCCTCCTCCAGCCAATGCTCACTTGCACCCCTTCCTCACACCAATCTGCCCTCCCCACCCCCCTCAGCTTCCAGACAAATGCAGAAGCCGAGAGCTGCGGAAAACAGTCGGGCGGGTGGGCGCCAGCTCCTGGCACCCGTGCCAGCATGGGCCCGCCACCAGTGCCCAGTGGGTGAGAGAAAGTCGGTGCCCAGCCAAGCCAGCGCTCCCTCCCTGGATCCTTCCGGCCCACTCTCCCCACCCACCCCTCCCCAACCCTGGACCAGCAATGCCACCACCAGACCTACCCGTTGGTGCCAATTAGCGGAGTGAGAGTGAGAGAGAGACACTGGGGCCGGGAGGAGAGGATGAGGGCAAGGGAGGGAGGAAGGGAGAGTTACGGGGCAATGAAGGTGGGGGGTTGATTGGGAGCCAGGGAGGCGCTGGGGAATTAGACAGCAGCGGGCACCAACGTACACGCTCCAGGATTTATACCGGGATTTCTTGCGCTTTCGTTTTTGCCCCTTTCCCTTTCCTCGAATTGATTTTCTGGAAAATAAAAAAACAGAGACAGACAGAGAGAGAGCTAGGGGGACAGGGAGAGGGGAAGAAGTAGGGAGGAAGACAGGGGTGGGAAAACCAAAACAAAGCCCTAGAGGACACACTCCCTGGAGCCAGGGTTTGGGGCAGGCAGGGGGTCTCCCGGAAAGTGCTAGCACACATGCACGCACACACTGACTTTGGGCAGCATGCACGCAGTGTCTTCTTTCCTCGCTTTGGCCACCCTGGGGTGGTATACCCAGCCCCTGGTAAGGCTGTGGGTGAGGAGCAGAGGCCAGGTGGAGGGCACAGGACTAAGGGCCTCCATGCCCATGACAGCTCCTGGTCCCAGGTAGGGGCCAAATCCTGAGGGCAGGTGCTTTTCCCAACAACCCTGTGCAAGTCTGATGTGGAAGGCCAGAGTTTGGGGAGAAGGTCAGAGAACGGACCTGTGGGAGGGGACACTGTGCTCAGACACCTCTGGTTCTATTTCTAAGTGCAGCGGCAGAGGGGCCTCCAGGGGCTGTGCCCCTGGGAATCAGTGTGGGGGAGCAGTTACATTGGGTGCTGGCACAAAGCCAAGGGCGGCACATGAATGGCACCAGCCTGGCCAGTCATCACCTGGGCTGGAGGGGCAGGGCTGGGTGTCCTCAGAGCCCTGGGCAGGCGGCAGAGGGGGGTGGGAGTGGGGCAGGCCTGTGCAGGGAGGGACCGGGCATCACCTGGCAGGGAAAAGGGCCTCTCCCCAGCTGCTCAAGGCCTCTGCACCATCTCATCAGACTCTCTTCCGAGGCCAGGAGAGACGCCCCCACCCTCCCCATGGGCAGAGCAGGAATCTGGAGAACAGGTGGGGGTGGGCTGTAGCCAACAGGGGGGAAATAAGGAGTGGGGGCAAGAAAGGACCAAGGAGAGGGGCAAGTCTGTTCTCCCCTCAGGAGAAGGTAACAGAAGGAGGGGGATCTTTATACACACACATGCTCGCTCGCTCTCTCTCAGCCAAGTCTCCCAAATCATTGCTCTGGTAGCCACAGCAATCTAGGAAATTGGGACGTAGGGAAGGGGGAAAGGGTGGAGGCCTAGGGGACCTCAATGTCCCCAGAGCGCTAGGGGTAGATGGGGGGTGGGGCAGGGGGGTGGGGGAGGGTGGAGGTGCTCTCTCTCAGTCTCTGTTTCCCTGCAAGCTCATCCCCAATGCTGGCTGCTCACCCTGCCTTGAAGATTCACTGCCCCCCAGACCTGTCCCCTGACCCATCCCGATCCAACCTTCAGCCACTGAGCAACTGGAAGCCACAGAAAATGACAACATTCGTCTCCTTGTCCCTGACCAAGAGGGCCGAGCGTCTCCTGCCTGCCCTGCTCCCACAGGAGGGCAGGAACCCAGGAAACACCCCAGTGCTGCAAACCCAAGTGCACCACGATGGTAGCCTTGGACACGCAAAAACTGGCCTCTCTGATACTCCATTCCCTCTCCCCGTGGTGGGTGCCCTTAGAGCAGGCCAGGCAGCTGGGGTCCACGCCACCCCCATCCTGCCAAAACAAGAAGCCTTGGCCAAACATGACCTTGAGACTTAGAGGACATCGTCTCTTCCAAGGGCATCTCCAGGCCCATTCTGGGTTTTCTCACTAACCCGAGAGTTTGCTCCATCTCACTGCTGCCACCACAAGTCCCCTTGAGACCAACTCCCTGGCCCAGTGAGGCCATCAGACTCCTCCCCCCAACGCCCCACCCAGCAGAGGAAGCCAAGGTCCCCAAACCAAGGCAACAGGCCATGGAGAAGGAGAAGTGCTAAAGTCATGGCCACTTACTTTTCTTGCTTTGCTTTATCTTTCTTTGGTCTGCAGTGGATGGGGAAAGAGAAAAGAAGAAAACAGAGAGAGGAGTTAAGATGGCAAGGATAATGGTCATCTTAATAACAGCAAAAATGTAATGTAGTATTTACAACGGATTGGCACAATTTAAGCCCTTTAAATATAATAAATCATTTTACCCTTACAACAATGCTATGGAGTACAGACCACTACTGTGTCCATTTTACAGACGTGGAAACTGAGGCACACTGAAGTAAACTTCCCAAAGGGACACAGTTGGGAGGTGAAAATGGGCTAATGAGTCAACTGTGCTCAACCCTGGCGCAGAGCAGGCAGCCTGCAGCCCTTGGCCAAACTAGTGAATCTGAAGCTCCGTCCTCACCTGCATTCACATTTGCTGTGCTGTAGGAAGCTCATCTCTGATATGTGTTGGCCTTGGTGTGGTTTGATCCGCATAATCTGGGGGGGAAGGAAGCAGATCACAGAAGTCAGTGACCCAGCCAGCCATACCCAGATGAGACACATCCCGGGGCTCCTGCCACTCAGCACCCAAGGTTTCACAGAGCAGGGGTGGGTGGTGGAGGCAGGGGGGGCAAGGGGCTCTAGCCAGAAAGAGCCTCAGGCCCACCCCACCTCCCCCAACCCTGCTGACCTCAGGCAGCCCCTGCTCGTCTCAAGGGCTCAGGCGGCTACAAGGGTTGGCCAGGCTGGGAATTCGAGTCCTGGGTTCTCACCATTCCCCATCCCTTCCCCTCCTTTAATCCCCTCTAGGCCCCACCCTCACCCCTAGTAGCTACCCAAGAACCACCCTCTCCCCAGTGTCTCAGACCTCCTCCCACTCCACCCAGGCTGAGACAGGCCCCGTCACCAGGCAGCACCAAAAGACTAGCTTTTTAAACTCTCATCCAGAGCACTTGAGGAGGGAAGGCCCTCGGCTTCTCTCCAAGTGAGGGGCATCTGTCACAGGTGTTTGCCCCCTCCTGTGCCCAGGGAGCCGAGGTGCTTGGGGCTTGCTGGGAGCTGGGACTGGGAAACGCACGCTTCTCCTCCAAAGAGGGCAAGAGCCTCCACCACATTGGCTCAGGGCCAGGAGCAAGGCAGGGCAAGTCCTGATCCTCCCCACAAGAGCTTCCCAGGAAAGCACCAAAGCCGAATGCCCATCCCGTCTCCGTGCCCGCCCCCAGCCTGCTCCCCCCAGGTGCCCACCTGCATTGTAATGTTGAAATACTCGGTGGGGGCACACTCCAGGCCCTCGTCATTGCAGCAGCCCCCGCACCGCATCAGGGGCACACAGGACGGCTTGAAGATGTACTCAATCTCGTCGGGGTACTCCTGGAAGATGTCCACCAGGGTCTCAATTGGACGGCAGAAGCTGCGCCGGTAGACCTCCATGAACTTCACCACTGCAAGGGAGGGGGCCACACATGAGCCCAGGAGTCACACAGGAGATGGCCAGACCCTATCACCACCCTGCTCTCTAAGCTCACTCCTCAGAGGGGGCTCATGTCAGGTAAGTCCTTCCAAAAATCTAACTTAAGTCCCTCCTGCTGTGGCCGGAGCCCTTCCCTAAGCTTTTCACTATCAACACTGGTGAAGGCCTGTTTGTAATCCAAAAACCACACACGATGCTGTCAGGTTCTAAGACAAATGGCCTGCCACATCTGATCCCCCTGCCTCGCTGTGATAGCCAAGCCGGTTCCTGGTCCATCCGTGATGCCAAAGGAGAATGTGAGTGTAGTGGACCTGTTTGGGGTGGGGAGCTATAAAGAGCATTGTCTCCTGCTATATGTGATTTCCCCTGAAAGGCAGAACAAACAGCTTGGCCAGCCTAGTCCCCATTTTCCTAAACTCTCCCCACAACCACTACTCTAACAGTAATCATTTATTGAGCACTTTTTATATGCCAGGCACTGTGTACAGTATTCCATACATATCATCTCACACGGTTCTCTCCATGAGTTACACTAGAAGGTACTCTTAGGAACCCCTTGACTCAGAGAGGCTAAGGAACTGCTAATAAGCAGGAGAGTTACCATCAGTTCTGCCATCAAAGATTTCCCAGGCCTAGGTCATGTGAAATCAGAGGGGAAGCTTCAGGGAGCACCTTGACACCTGCCAGCCCTGGGCTGAGGAGGTGGTAGGCAACAGCCCAGGGGCTGGGCCCACCTGGACACAGCAGGTAGCAGTGGGCAGGCATGCTGTGCCAGGCCGGCCAGCCACCACTAACCCCGCCCAAGAGGGCAAACTGCTTGCATCATGGAAAAAATGGTGCTGCCACTGCAGCCACCAAGTGTTTCTAGAAGCTGATCTGGAGAGAGACCAGGGTAAAGACAGCTTCCCAGGCTGGCCACGGAGCCTGGGGTGCGTTGGAGCATGAAGGGGTAATTCTGGGCCACAGGGGCGGGGCTTTTGAGAATAAATAAACGCAGTACTCAAGAATGACTACTCCAAATCATTGCCCAGCCCGCCACTCCCCCTACACACCCCCACCCCCACTCCTGAGCAATTCTGTCCCTGAAACAAGTTTCCTCTGGGCTCTGTCCATGGCTGGGTGTGACCTTGGGCCAGTCCCTCCCCTCTTTAGAGCTCAGACCCTGCAATTCCCCATATGGGTGTTAGACTGGTCTCTAAAGATGTACAGATGAAGGCTGGAACGGGGAGGTTTGTCTTCCATTTCCCAGCCCCAAGAATGAGTGCCTACTTCTCAGCCCAGGTAACACAGTTTGGCACTACACCAAGACCTAAGTATACACCGGGTAGACTGCCTCACCCACAGCCTGTAGCCCAGCTTCCCCATTGTTCTTCCCTCCATGAGTTGTTTTCCAGAGTGGTAAAGGAAGGTGAGACCCAGCAGTGTGTATATAATAGGGTAGATGTGGTTGGGGATAAGGTGAGGAGAAGGCCACAGCTGTGACAATAGAAAGGAGAACAGTCTGAGAACCCAAGCCAGGCCCTGACCTGCCCAAGACCTCTACTTCCCCTATCCAGACAATGAGCACACAATCCTTTTCTATCCCCAAAGGGTTAAAGAGTCAAGAAAATGAATAAGTAAATAAATAAATGAATGATACAGGGCTCTGAAGAAGTCATTTCCTTAAGCCAAGTCTACATGGAAGAAGACTGATTAAGAATACTAGAAATGACACACTGACACGTCATCACGGTTGGGGCCAGAGGTGGCCCAGGTTTGGAGGCCACAAGGCCCCACATGGGTGGGGTTGGCAGAAAGGTTTGGCCGGGGCAATGGCAGCTGGTAGTTGAGGGTAAAGAGACTTGGGTTGGGAATTCCCTCGAAAAGCTTCTCACTGGAATCCCCAAGGCCCACGGGCAGTGGAGGGGGGCAGCTTCCCCAGCACCCTTCACACTCTGGCAACTGCCTCCGAGGAAAACCATCCTCTTTTTGCACAGGGTGTGTACACATACACACTCCAACACCAGGCTTCCGTGGTTTTCCTTATTTATCACAGACGACCTTTTCTCCAGCAAACAAAGACCATTTGTCTTGCCTCTCCTGGACTATGGAGACCACTGGGAAGCCGAGGGAGGGCACGCGGGAAGTGGGGCCCCGTAAGTGGCACGGGCTGCACAATGGCTGAGAAGCCAAGCCTGGGCCAAGGAAAGGGCTCCCGCATGGGGAAGGAGGCAGAACCGACGGGACATCACCTCTGGGTCCAGGGAGGGAGAACCCTGGCCCTGTCCACGACCCCAGGCCACATTGGATCTGGCTCAGGGAAACTCACCTAGAGGACGACCCCAGGGCCTTCCCTCCTCAGAGGCGGGGAAGCTGGGGCAGCAGGCATAGAGCACCTCTCCCCCACCGACTGGAGCAGAGGCCATGTTGTGGGGGGGATGGAGGCAGGGTGTCCCCAAGAGGAAAGGGAGGATCCCGCACTCCAAACCACGGAGGAACAAAAGGCAGGCAGCATCGGGGGCTGGGCAGGGGGGCGGGGCGCCCGGGAGCTACAGCTAGCCCTCTGCTGGCCCCGGAGGGAAGTTCACAGTACGCAAAACTACTCCGCCCGGCTGGTGGCTGGAGGGCTTTCTCCAACCCCCAGGGAATGCAAACTGGGGAAAGGGGTCCCACTGGGCCGGGTGCTCTGCACCTTTGGCTCGATGGGAAAGGTCACAGTCCCCGCCTTGTAGTCCCCACAGGTGGGGCACCGCTGGGTAGGAGGTGACATGGGACATCCATCCTCCCCTGGGAGAGGAAGGGACAGGGGCACCTCCCGAGAGCATTTGGAACCCTTAAACACTGTCTTTCTGATCTATGCTCACAGCTCCCTCACCAAATAAAATTTTATTGGGAGAAGAAAAAGCCAACAAGTTCTTGTTCTAGCAGTAGCCTGAACAGGGGAGAGAGACTCCTCAAGAAAGTGAAGGGTTAACTTCATGATGGCCACCTCTTTCCTGAACCCTATATTCTGGGGCTTCTCCCCCCTCCCCACCCCCCAACCCCAGGCCTAAAAAGAAGGAATTGGCCCTCCCCACCCATCCCCTAGAGGAACAGGACCCCATCCAAGAGCCAGGGGGACTCACCTTCATGGGGTCTCGGCTCTCCTCCTTCTGCGGTGGGTGCAGCCTGGGACCACTGAGGACAGAACAAAGAGCAAGGCGTGGGCATGGGGCAGGGACACAGAGCCAGCCACCCGGCCCTCCTCTCTCCTTGCTTCCCTCCTAGCCAGCAGCTTCTGGCTTCTCCAAGGCTTCCGAGTCACCCAGGGTACAGCCAGGGGTTCCCCGCAGGCACAGAGCCCGCCCACCACCCCTGGACCGCCCTGCTTCTGAATCCAAGGAAATTAACGACTAACCAGACACTGGGGACTGGGCAGCTCAAAATACAGGGAGGGAGCACCAGAACACTGCCCTGCGCAGACCCTCTGCCCCTTTCCCACATTTTCTTCTCCTTGCTCTGTCTCCCACTGCTATGCTAAGAAAACTGAATCTCCCCAGCACCCTGATTCTCTGGTCCAAAGCCACAGTAAGTATTAAGGTCAAATAGGAGGACAAATTTGGACAGGGGCAGGAAGGAAGGCTTGGGGGCGAGAAAAACAACATGGTGACCTTCTCCTGCTGACATGACAAATACCAGGGTGAACTGGTGTTGGGGAGGGAGGGGGGTACAGAGGACCGAAGGGCACCAACCACCCTCCCCCACTCAAACTCTTTCAGTTGTCAGGAATATTCAGCTCACCCATATTTTGCCTAGAAGGTAAAATCCTAGGAGGAAATGCTGGTGGGCAGGAGCATGTTTCCCCTCATACAAGTTCCCCCAGAGCTTGACCATACTTCCAAAGCCTCATCACCAGCCTCCCACTACTACCTGGCTCCTGGGTTTTTTCTCCCTCCCAAAGTGAGTGGGGCCGGGAGTGGGCGAGGATTGTCCCCAAACCCCCCTCACCTGGGCACCTCCCTCCCTCAAATGCAACAAAAGAACCCTTTTGTGCTTTAGCACTGCCCAGCCCCTAGAGGGCCCCCTGCCCTACCTAGGCCTGAGTCCTCCCCCATCCCTCCCCCCTGCCTCACTCCCCACACCCCCAAGCTGTGAAGGTCAACAAGCTCAACCATGTGGACCTGACAGCCCAGCACAAGCAAAGGGGTTCTTCCAGCCCTTCTAGAGGGTCTCCGGTTCTCACTGACTCTCCACCCCACCTGCTCTTGTAAAGCAAATCCTGAGCAGCAAGGGAATCCCATGTATGTCTTTCTCTCTCAATGCACCCCGGATCCCAAAGCCTTACCAAGGGCCAAGGTCAAAAGTAGCCCCTCTCAAGGAAAGATAACGGTTCCCAGGCTCCCAGTGGGACAGCCTCCCACTGCAGCTCCCTCAGCGACCCCCTGGGGTCTCCACTGTGCCCCTCACTCATTCCCACAACAGCCCCTGGCTTCCCCCTGCCAACCTTCTCCCTGTGCCCTCCATTCCTTCTGGGGCCCAACAAGGAAAGGAGACAGAAACTTCAGACTCCCCCCCATCCCCAAGGCCAGGGGGCACTGGGAGGGGCGGTTCCGGGCAGGGAGAGACCAGGTGCCCTTCTCTGGGGGCCTCTGAAGGTCACACTGTGCTGTGGCCAGGCAGCCACTCCTCCCCTCCCCCCCACCCCCACCCCACGGAGGCCTGGAGCCAAGGCCTTTGTGCCAGGGTCTGAGGAACTCCCGGGAGCAGCGGGACCCCTGCCCATTTCCTTCCTTCTACCCCTTCTCCAGGAGGACTTTGTGGCTGAAGGAGGGTCAAAGGGGGGAATAGAAGGGGCCCCCTTAGATGGCTGTGAGAAGCGAGCAGAGTGGGCAAATTTGGAGTTCCAAAAAACCACCTGCTCCGGCTGAGGTCCCGGTCCCAACACCCCACTTCACCAGGACAAAGTGTGTGGGAGAGGCTCTGGGGTGGGCATGTGCCCTCCTATTTTCTTTCTGGGTTATGTTAAGGATGTGGGGGGTGAGGGGATGGTGCCCAAAGCTGTGGAAAGCCAAGATTCACTTTTACCTGCCCTGGAGGTGGGGGCGTGGGGGCAAGAGACCCTTCCAAAGGTTCAGGGAGGCTTTTTCCACACTAACCCATGTCACAGCAAAATTTCAAACCATTTTCAAAAAGTATAAAGTCGAGTAGTAACATTTTTAAATCCTCGCTTCACCCACCCCCCTATAAAAGCTAAAGCGCAGCTCCACTCAGAAATGGGGGGGGGGGTGCAGACTGTCAACAGTTGGCGACTTTAGGTACACTCTCGACAAAACACCTACCGGGTGGACTCCGGCACCCTGACTTCTGACAGTGATCGTCCTTTCCCCCGACGCTGGGGAAGGAGAGGGGCTAGATGGGGGCTTCCCTGGCGGAGCAGGGTAAAAGATAAACGGTGGCAGGGGCTTCCCTTCACGCTGAGAAGGAAATGGGGAAAGAGGTGTCCGGGAATTCCTCCTAGCACAGCAGAAGGAAAGGGCTGGGGACAGCGGGAAAGGGTAAGGGTGGTTCCGCGGGTCCCTGGGCTGGGGCTACCTCGAGAGGTCACCTTCCCGCGGAGGACTGGCGGGGGGAGGGGCGCCACTCGCCGCCCCGGGCTCCCCTCTCCGGCCGCGGCGGCTCCGGGAACACGCGGCCGGCCAGGCCCGGGCTGATGTAATCGGCTCCGCGCCGCGCGCGCCCAGCCGGGCGGGGGAGGGCGGGCACCGAGCGGGACGCGAGCGAGGCCGGGCGGGGGGTGGCGCGGCGCAGGTGGCCTGGCGGGTAATGGGGAGGGGGGTCCCCGCAGCAACCCACCCCAAAACTTTTCCCAAACTCGCGGCAAGGCCCTAAGAGGCCGAGCGACAGTGACAGCGCGCCCCCTCTCTCCCCTGAGCCCTCCCCGCCTCCAGCTCCCTGTCCTCCCGGGTCCAAGGTCCGAGCACCCCCTCCCCGCTGGGCTCCAGCTCCCGCCCCCGCAGCCCGGACTTCCAGTCCGTTGGGGACCCGCGGCCGGGAGCAAACTTCAGCCGCCAGCGGCGGCGCAAACCCAGCCCCCTCGGCCTCCTCCACTGGCTCCCGCCCTCCACTGGTCGGCCCAGATCGTACGTGCGGTGACTCTGGTGGGTGGGCAGGGCCCGCGTGGGCGGCGAGAGTCTATCCCGGTGCACTCCCACCTAGTGCGCGCTCCCCCTCCTCCTACACGCATGACGATAGAGGGGGATGCCGCGTTCCCGGTGTCCAAGGACCCGCGTGGGGCACGGATCCCCCACGCGCGCGCTCGCATGCACATCCCCAGCCGAGAGAGGCGCTCGCAGCAGTCCGCGGCGCCAGGCGGGCACGGCCGCTTACCTTGGCATGGTGGAGGTAGAGCAGCAAGGCAAAGCTCCAATGCACCCAAGAGAGCAGAAAGTTCATGGTTTCGGATGCTCGGCCGGAGCCCACGGGGCTCACGCTCCCTCTCCGGCTCAGGCTGTGGGGTGGCCCGCTCTCCTCCGCGCGGAGTAGGGCTCCTGTTCCTCCCGGAGCCGAGGCCCGGGCCGGGGCCTGGGGCGCGCGCGCGGCTGGGGCACTGTCTGCGCACACGGCCGCCTCACCCGTCCATGAGCCCGGCTTCCGAGCGCCGAGCCGCCGCGGCTGCCGCGGCCCCCTCTCCACCTCCTCTTCCTTCTCTTCTTCCTCCTCCCCCTCCTCCGGCTGCGGCTCCTCCTGGCCCGAGCTAGCACTTCTCTCGGCTCCGCTCAGCTCGGCACCCCCGGAACGCACCACAGCTCCTCCGGAGCGAGAACTGTCCAGAAGTTGGACGAAAAGTTTCAGTGCATCGCTGCGAGCCCCGACCCCCTCCACCCCGCCTCCAGGCGCGGGCTCCGGCTCCTGCCCGCGGCTCGTCGCCGCGTCCACCGTCCGCCGCCCGCCCGGGAGGAGGTGGGCGCTGGGGTGGGGGGCGGTGTCTGTCTGTCTGTGTGTCAGCGCTGCTGGTCCGATGCGGGATCCGGAGGGGGAGGGCTCAGGCCGCACTCCGACGTTCACCCCCAAAAGCAGGTCACTCAGTTTGCCCCTGTCCCTCTCGCTGCTCGCTCGCACGCTCTCTGACCCGGTCTCTCTCTTCCTCGACTTCTCTCTGGCGCTCTTGCTACCTCTTTCCTCTCTCTTCTGGTTTCCAAAATCCAAAGTGATTTGGGGGAGTAGAAGAGTAATCCCCCAAATCGTCAGCCCGAATTAAGGGGGGAATGGGAAGCAAAAATAAATTAAAACGGGAAATAAGACGGTTTTTTTAAAAATTAAGAAAAAAGGAAGGGGAGTAGACCCTAAATAAATGGATATCAGATTCCACTGCGGAGACCCCTGCCCAGTGACCCCGCCGGTCGGTCCGCCGCGCTGCCGCCTCTCCCGACAGAGCGCCGCTGCCGCCAGCTCCTCTCGCTCCGAGCACCGCCGCCTTCTCGCAGCCCCTCGGCCCCAATCCTCTGCGCTCCTCACCGCTACCAGCCGACTTAAAAAAAAAGAAAAGCCTGGCTCCGCCCCGCCGGGACCCCGCCTCTGGCACGCCCCGAGGGCGGGGACAGACCGAGGCTCCTCCCCTCGCCCCCTCGCTAGTAGCGCGCTGCGAAGCTTCGTCCTTACCGCAGGGACATCCAGTAGAGCCTGAGCCCCCAACCCAGTGAAAGGAGAGCTCAACGAACACTTAGTTTCACAGTTTGAAAATTACCCATCCAACCCCACCCACCCCCGAAACTCTGCCCAGAGACACAGATTTCCGCGGGGCACTGGGGGAGGGAAGGGGAAAGTGAGGTTATGTGCCCGAGATCGCATTCTCTTTGCTGGGAATATTAGGTGGGGGAGAGAGGGAAGCCAGGATAGAGACGCTAGGGAGAAGAGACACACTAATCTAATTGGAGTCCTGGAGTGATCCCTGGCCTTCTTCCCCCCTCCAACACTCTCATCAAGACACGTACACACGCACATATTACACACACATCGACACGCTTCGTTCTCACTCTCCTGCACACGCAGCTATCCCAAGTTTATTTTGCTAGCTGCGAGGGCTTCCCCGTGGTGGCCGAGCGCCCTCTAGTGACTATGGTTTGCACACCCCAGCTCTGGCTCAAGAGGGAGTGGGCCTCAGGAAGAGGGTGGAGGAGAATACTCCTAATCCCCACCCCCAATTTCTGACCTCCCAAGCAGTCGAGGTCCTCCCATGGTCCCAGGGATCCGGGACCATGGGCACAGGCGGAACAATACACCTATCTGGGGCCCTCCTCTGTCCTGCAGACAATCAGAGTGAACTGCAGCCAACCAGCTGGGGTGACTGGGGTCCTTGGGGAAGTGTCCAGGAAGGCTTCCCTGGGGAACAGAATTTGGTGCCAAGTTTGTGGGTCCAAGAACGGGAAGCGGTGTGGTTCGGGGGTTAGTCAGTGGCCTGGAGGGAAGAGGACCTGTCGGAGCCCACGTATGCATAGTCGAGTCTGGCAGAGCCCAAAGGGAAAGGCAGCTGGGCAGACAGAGGCCCTTGTTCCTGCTGCTCCCCCCTCCCCGCCCCCAGATGTTGCCAGGGAACTGAGGCCGGGGGGCTGATGGGGGCCGGCGGAGGCCAGGGCCTGAGTGATGATTCAAACCTACCCACCAGCACTGAGGAACGTCTGTAGGCCAGCTGCCCAGAGCTCCCACCAGGCTGGGGGCCAAAGTTTCTATCAGCCCCAGCCCAGGCTCACAGTTAATCTTCTGAACAGAATTGGGGTCCTCCTTAGCCTCCCTCTATTGCCCCAGGATCCTTTGGCTGCTTCCCCCAGCTGGCAGCCTCTCCCCAGATCCCTCGTTTTCCCTAAATCCATCTTCTCCGCCAACTTCTCCAGCTCTCCATGCCCCTCTTCCTAAGTACTCCCCAAGGCCCCCACCCAACCCTTGCATAGGGACCAGCCTGGAAAAATTCCTGGTTGGGCTTTGGCCCAGCTGCTCCCAGGCTCCCCCAGGGAACAAAGTGGGGCTCTAATACCTGTGGGAAGAGAGGACCCAACCAGCCTCGTCATCCTCTCAGCCCGGCCTGGAGTTGAGGTAGCCTCTTCGAAAACCTGGGCTGAGAACCGGAATGCAGTAACTTCCTGGAATTTGGCCAAAATGACCCAAGGAGGTTACTCAGCCAGTCCCCTGCCTCAGCACATGGTGCTGTGTTTTGGTGAGAGTGCTAGGCTACCTCCTCGGTACCCCAGCTCCACGGGAATGGTGTCCTGAGGCCCCTAAGAAGAAAGGGGCTGGCTCCCAGCCACACCGTCACACCTTTTCCATCATACATGCCGCCAGTCCCATCTCCACCACTAGGCAGGTCCTCCAGCAGCTGAGAACGAGGTCTTTCTACAGTTAGTGAATGTGTATTTCCTGATTCCCCGCCCAGGTAGGCCTCCTCACCTAAGCTCCATACTCCAAGCTGTTGAGTGGGATATGGAGGGAAAGGTGCTAAACATCTTCCTTCTACTGGGTCTGCTTCTCCCAGAGCAAAAGGTGTGAGCACCTGGGCAGGGCTGCTCTTCAAACCCACCCACAAGTGCTGAAGAATGTCTGCAGGTCAGCTGCCCGGGACAGAGACTCCAGGTGCAGAGGCTCACCCTGACTCCCTCCCTTGCATCCTTTCTCATCACACCCTTTCTTGAGGGACCCTAGAGATGAAATGAGCCTGCAGAGGTAGTTTTAGTAAAGGACCCTGAAATTGGGAGGAGGCTGAAGGGATTCCAAAGAGGAGTAAGGTGGAGGAAAATGCCAGCCATCGACTGTCACTTTGTAGCCTGGGACCCTCCTCTACCTGAACCAGCCACCCCCATGGTGTTATACAGCTAGGTGCGTCACAGTGACCTATTGGGGTTCCCTCAGGTGGTTCCCTCAGGATGTGAGGGAACACAATACC